>JANCMA020302206.1:0-12070 GCA_024336925.2 Zoanthus solanderi | reverse complement strand
AGGAAAGTTGGGTTTTTAGATTTTTTTTTTGCAATGGAAAACATAAATAAAACGAATGGCCGTTCCGTGCACGGACCATTCTAGCTTTTTATTTACTTCATCTTAATTAAATAACTTACTATCCACATAATCAAACGCAAATATTTCATTCTTATAGCCCATCATTTTTTGTTTCATACCAGCAATCCCATAAATGTAATGCATACTCAAAACAAACATTTACGTACCAGTGATGTAACATTTTGTTCCAACAGCTAAACTCACATTTGCTTCAGGCAAGCAAGCGATACCAACGCGATTATTTAACGTCGCTTTTCTGTCCAGTTCGATTAGACCAACATCAAAATCGATGAGCCGGCTGTTATATTTCGGATGAATAATTATTCGCTTTCCTGTGAATGTTTGTTCTGAGCCTGCAAAACCAATATTAAAGGTATGTGTTAGAAATTAAACTTAACCAGCGTTTGTAGTACTTCAAACGTTGTAAAGAGTCCAGACTGATGCAACTAGTTTCCAAAAACTAGTCAAACTTACTTTTGATTAGAACTCATTTGTAGTGTAATGAAACTCCCATTAAGCTTTCAAACAAGTCTCAAAAGCTGTATATTTAAACTCTATTAGGTACAAACTGTTAGTAACATAAACACTGTTAGAATTATTAGCATTACCACTAAAATTTGATAAATATTATAAAATCCTCGACAATTGTGGTATGACAAGATATTGAAACCCGCCAGGCTTTCACTTCCTTTGCAATTTCAATATGTTTTTTGTGATTATGTTTATTTGACCATTGATATTTAAGTTTTAAGATTCATACGTTTCTTCAATCCTTTTGCCTGAATTTCACCGGTCCTTAATAACTCAAAAGGAAAAGAACAATTCCACAAACCTAGACAGTATAGTTTCCACGAATTAGATTCTTCAAATGCAAAACGACGATTCCACAAACCCAGACTATTGATTCCAAGTATTAGATTCTTCACTCTTGAAACTGGATTCATAATCCGAAGACTAAACTAGTATAGATACAAAATCTGATTTAGACAACACTAGGTTGGAAGCACTGTGCTCTAATGAGCTGATAAGTAATGGTAAAAGCGCAATGCTTGTGGGATGTGGCTATAAAGATGAATTCAAGTACAGATAGCACAAACATGCTAGTAGCTAACTTGAAGCCACTATATGGCATAACTAGCTATGCCATACTGATGAGGCCTAAAAAGGCCGAAACAGCCGAAACAGCTGTCCATGGCTCATGGCTGCTAGCAATCAGGCTCACTATTTTTATGGTAGTTTAAAGGGTAAAGCCCGCTACCAACGTGGCCATAGCGCCCAATATAGTGGCTTCAAGTTTGCTATTAGCACGTTTGTGCTATCTATACTTGATATATTAAACGTCTTCCCTTCTTTTAGGTTTTCTTGTTGCTTGCTAAAGAGCCAACGCTACTGATTGATGTCAATAACTCAACAGTGGTTGGCTAAATGCTGTTGTGGTATCCCTATAATATTTTTATTTTTATTCATTTATCCATTTACTTATTTAATTATCATTTATTTATTTCATTTTTTAGGTTATCTTGATGATTGAAGAGCCAAGCCTGGTAATGATACTGAGGGAGGGCAATGAGATGATGCACACTGAATAGCTAAATGCTGTTGTTGTAGCCCTGTCATACTTTTATTTTTATTTATTTATCCATTTTCTTATTTAAGTATGCAATTATTTATTTCTTCATTTCTTTTTTTTTGTACTTGCGCTGCACTTCTTTGACAAAACTAATAGAATAAAATAAATTTAACCTATTGTCTGGATCACACAACAGGATTCCGATTACTAAATTACATTACATTGTAACCCCTTTTTTTGTTTGAGATCTACAAAGAAGCTAGTTGTAGAGTTATTTACCTTCTTTTGTTAAACGGTTGTGATCTCCAAGCACAATTCTGTAATTTGAAGCGTTCTTATCACTAACACAGTGGGCAGCTGTGAGAATCCAATTTTCCTTAATAAGCGATCCACCACAATAAAATCGGCCGCCACGATAAATTGCTGCCTGCCAAGGCCAGGCTCCAGTGGGAACTGTGTTCCCACCAATAATATGAGTAATGCTTCGTTTGAGCGTGTTAGGGGCACTTGGCGAGTAACCACATTTGACTAAAACAACAACAAAAAATATTAACTTAAACAACTCTCCCTTACATTGGAAAGTGGTGCCAAGCTGCCAGACATTGGAACAGTTTCATCACCTTTAGCTGTGATCATTAACGTTAAAGTCTTCCTAAACAAAAGTCTCAATGAGACTACTCACGGATACTGCGCACAAGTAGAACTGCAATTCAGACCAAAACTAACATTCTCCACACACAAGTAGTTTAATTAAGATTCCTGTCAAGAAATGAGTGTTATCCCAGTTTTCCCTTTCGAACGAATATGCATTAGTAAGAGCAAACAATTAAACCAATTCGAGATCAAGATTGCTTAAACGGTAAAACGAAGAACAATCAGTCCCGTAATTACTAATAAACATTGCGGATCGAGACACTTTATATACAAACCAACCGCGCAAAGCAGGCTGGAGGATTTAAAACAATAACCATTGTTGCACAAAATTTTATGGAAATGAGAAAGTCCCAGCTACGAAGTATCTGTGAGCCAGAAAGGATGACTGTTCGTAAAAGTTACTGACAATTTGAGTAACTTTGCAACTGTCACTAGGCTAGATAGGGAATGCGTGTACTTCCGGCCCAGGAGAGGATGATGGGTTCTCACCAGAGTTTTGGGTAGGGTTGTGGCGCTGGACCCTAGCAAACGTTTAACCCGGCCCTGTTCTAGACTAGAAATGGCTTGACTTTCATACCATGTTCTATACTAGTCTTGCTGTCTGCGAGTTAAAGACACTGTTTAAAGAAACAGTGCCAATTAGTAAATGGCACTGATTCACAGGGCTGTGAATCAGAAAAAAAGTCGGGTACATCAAAATCCAGTCAAACCAATTCCTATCAGGAAATAATTGTTGCACCCCGTAGTAAACAGTGTGTAATTATTGGGAAATTTTATAACCCGGTTCTAGAAAAAAAATTTCCATGATTTATACACCCTGTTTTAGACTGGGTGGTCTAAAAACCATACCTCGCATAAACTCCGGCACATACCCGTATAGTCAAAATATGCATGGGAGAACTGCCCGGAAGTGGCTAAGACGGGGAGAGGTTTTGTCACCCAGCCTAAACTAGCTACTTTGTTTATGCTGATCATAGAACTCCTAGATCTGGAACTACTAGTCTTAACCTGTTTTATTTCAAAGATTTCTTGAAACTTGAAAGCAATTTTTAAAGCAAATGTCGAGGATTTTTTTTTTCATTTTTTTTTTCACTTTGCTGAAATCCTTTATATTTTGTATTTATCTGCTGTATATGTAAATAACTAGTACTGAAATTCATTGTAACGTTTTGATGATAAACTTAGACAAATGTCGTCATATAAAAAAGAATATAACCTATTCCCTATGCTCTGTTTCTTTTTTAAACCAAGCACAGGAACCTTCATTTGAAACATAACTAGAATGAGCAAGGACTGGAATATAAACTGCTGTGTGCATTATTCGGAAAGCAACGAAGAAGTTACACAAGCTTGTACAATTCCTATCAATCTTACCGTTAGGATTGGAAACTACTCCTGGAGGTCTGGCACAGCTTGGTGAGAGCAAGCAGTTATTTTCCCCAATGCTTCCATGCTCCTTCAAATGAATATCATCAATTGCAATATCTCCCCTACTGCCTGAGCCCACGGTTGCTACAAATGAAACCTTTAGGGTAAACATAAATTCATCAGCGGCTTGGCTATAATCTAGTTGCGCAAATTGATTTAGCTTTTATATTTTGCGATAAAAATAATGTTGTGCATTTTTTATCAATTAGTTAACAAGGACAATGTCTTACTCTATTAAGGCTACAAACGAATGCAGTTTAAATGAAGAGCCATTATCTTTGTAAAGGCTATTCACTGCAAACTGAAGCGCGTTTGAACAAATTCTGGAGCAGGATAAACAAACACCAAGCCAAAATGGAATGGTTTTTTTTCTGGTTTAAGTTTGTCGCAGTGTGCACAAATTTTGAGATCAATTACAAACCGAGATATAATTTATCTTTGTTTAAGTAACAAATAAAATTGATAATTTACTGTGGTAAAAAAGTGATAAGAGATGTAATTAATTATAATTGTTGGAGTCAGGCTGGCGGCGTAGTGCATTGTCATAAGTTGCGCCTGCAACTTCTACGACCGGGGATAGAGTCCTGGGCACCGCAAGTGGGCTGAGATTTGTAGATCTCAATCTGACTCCGAGGGTTTTTCACCGGGTACTCCGGTTTTCCTTCCTCTACAAGCTCGACTTGCACACCAAAATCTAAGCCGTCGAGCGATTAAACATTAGCTTCTGGCTATTAAGAATGGGCAACTACTTTTTTCGCAATTCACGCTAGATAAAGTATTTTTTCTTACTTTACATTGGTAAAAGTTAAGAGCAAGATTGGTCTTGTGTTGCGTGAATTTATATGTAGCGCGACAAAAAAAAAAAAAGAAACTGAGTTTTACATTTTGGTTTGATCTTTGATTGAAGCAGAAATAACCAACAATTTGGAGTAAACAATTCTTCATCTGGATTAATTACTTTGTTTTCATATTTTTTTAGTTTTACCGCGATTTGGTTGTTACTCAAACGTTATGTAAGCCCGTGTAAGCAAAGAATTGTCAGATACTAAATATTATTAAAACATTAACAATATGAAAGCTTTTTTAACTTTAATTCACAATTTGAAAATCTTGCACTCCTGGCCATAAACTATATCTAATTTAATTTTCTAAAGGTCACCTGTCGTGATTAGCCCGTATGGTTATATACAGGTGGCCTACACTCTTTAACCTGTTAATTTATTTTTTTAGCGTTTTTTCCTGTAATTAATACGAGTGTAAATAAAGTTTTTGTTGTTGTTGTTGTTGTCTCTGCCACCTCACTGCTAGACCTTCCATCTTGCCACCTCACTGCTAGACCTTCCATCTTGCCACCTCCCTCCTGCCATGTATTTCAGCATCCTATAATCACATCTGCACAGAACATCCATCAAGTGAACCTGCTTGTCAGTGCCCATGTTTCTGCTCCATACAGTAGAGCAGATCTCATGAAAGCTTCATATACCCTTCCCCTTGTCCCCAGTCTTACTCTGCTGTTCACCACTAAACTGGTTATTTCTCGCCAACTTCTCTATATGCAGCTGTTATTTTCACTTGCACTGCTTTTTCCACTTCTGCTTCACAGTCCAGCACATCTCTCAAGTAGCAAAACTGTTTTACTTTCTCCAACCTGCCCCCATTTACTATTACTCTTCCACAGCATCCACATGGCCATCTTCCTGACTGAATTCTCTCTCTAGCTTTATTTCCAGTTACCATTGATTTTGTCTTTTCCTTTTATATTTTCAGTTCCCTGTTCTCCATTCCTTCTTTCCATGTGTCTAACATGTCAGTCACTTCATTTCACCTGTACCTTAACCTTAATAAACCTTTTATTTATGTCTGAGGAATCTAAAACCGGCATCTTTAAAGATTTTAGAATGAATAATCATTTTATTGTTGTTATTATTCCAATGTACTCTGGCATCAATTTCATTAGAAATGTTACTTTTTTCATTTTCAAACTGAAATCATATTTATTAATATACATAATAAATAATATAGATTTTAAAGGTTTTAAAATATCTAAACTGGTAAATACTTTAACGTACAATAAATGAGTCTAATAATTGCAAGAACACCTACTAATCATGTGGATTTTGAGTCTATACTGTATATATATATATATACATATATATAAATATAAACATATAGAAAAAACTCGATGCCATCGTATTTCCGGGTCTTTTTGAAGGAAGCCTCTCTTTCATGTTATCGCAGAGGCCTGGGTACTGTCGGGCTAAAGGGCTACCTCCCTTGAGAAACTCGTAGCTCAGTGCCATTGCATTTCAGGGTGTTTTGGAAGGAAGCCTCGTATTCATGTTATCGTCAGTAATTTAAAAAACTCCAACCAGCTAGAGTGCAAACTCGGCTCTTTTTTTATTCGGCTACTTTATTCAGTCAATTCTTAACAAAATAGAAATGCCTCGAATGCACTTGCCTAATCTTTGATTACTACTACTTTATTAATTATTTTTTTACATGCATACACTAACCACTTATTACAACACAAAACTCACTTTTATAATGCAAACACAAACACACAGACACACATTTACACACTGAATTGTCGCAATTATGTCAACCTTTCGGACAAGGTCAGATTAGCAGGAGCATGGCACCCTCTGCGGTAGCATCATGATTACAACACCTAACTATACCTCACTTGAACGACTGGAGAATCCACCAAAAAAATGTTTTAACACACAAATGGAATGAAATTTGAATGATACAATGTTTTGACCACATGTTGATCTATCTATTTCAGATCAAGTGGGCAGTGGAGCTGGACCTACCAGTGTACGTTGTGAGAATGAATTAGCCAATATCAAAAATACCATAATACTCTTTGTTTGTCCACCCAAAATTTTGCATAAGCATTGCTTTTATTTTCTCTTGGGACTTACAATAGTCTCAAGACAAACTGCAGCTGGAAACAATGCTTATGCAGAATTTTTGGGTGGACAAACAAGAAGTATTATGGTATTTTTGATATTGGCTAATTGAGATGTAGATTTAATCAAGTCTTTGGTATTAAGTTCCTCTTTTCTCCATATTTCAGTGGAAAGTGGATGAAAAAGTTTTCTTTCGGAGTATTTATCTAAATCAGCCAAAACTGCGGAGTTGGTTGAAACGGCTAATTGTTTCCAATGGAAGGCACAGACTTAGAAATGCCAAAGGGTGAAATAATTGACATAGGAACATGAAATACATCTATATACCAGCGTCAATCTATTATTGTGTTCCTTTATAAGGTTTTCAAAAAGCTTTATAATTCTTTGTTTTAGATAGAAATTGCTAGCGTTTCAGGTGAAAATAACTCTTTTAGTGATAATTACAAAAAATAGATCTACTTGATTGATAAATATATGCTAACTTTATAAAAATAGAAAAAAGATAGCGTCTTAAAGTTTAGGAAGTTTGATTGCTTCGTAAAGTTTGTTTTTTTGTGAAGACCAAATTTAACATTTTTAGCAAAAGTGAATCATTATTTCCGACAACTAATTACACTTGGTGCGGCATTAATTTTAGGGCGTTAAGACTCGTGAAAACCCTATCTCGAAATACCATCCATATTGCAATAGAAATTAACTCGAAATGAAATGTTATGATCAACGCCATATGAAATAGCACTACAACGCTAAATACAGTAAACATTATTTTCATAATTTTAATTCCGTATCATTAATTTAATGTTCGATTGACACAATAAACGTTCGCAATGTGCCTCTTAAGCAATGAGGTCATAAATGGTTAATTTGGTATATCTCATTGAGGAATATTTAGGGTCAATTTTTTTATTTCGTTTAGGTAATAACGGTGATACATTCGACGTGCGTCCAGAAGGTGTCTCTTTTCTGTTCTTTAAAATAAGCTTTTTTCAAAGACTTGTTTTATGTTGGGGATTAACCGATAAAACCATTTAATGATGATATTAAAAAGACAATGCCATTTCTCTATATAAACCATTAAGCAAATCCAATTTTAAAATAAGATTTGTTTTTGTTATCCAAGAAACGTGCATTCAAGATCCGCAGGACGGGTTGCTATTCAATTACTTAAGGAGGAAGGTAAGTACAGGATCTTTGCTTGTTTTTCTACGTCGATTTGAAACAGTTACGGATGCTTCTCTTTGTTTTAATTGTTAGTAACCGTTTTCGAACAATATCTTAGTAATAAGTGAAAGAAAGATGGTGATTTTTTAGCTCGGTAATGAAATGTGAAAGGTGAATTAATCAACATGACACATCACTATCCACGATGACTTCGACATAGCTGGTCCTAGCAGTATGCAGGACGCGTGTCACATATGAACTCAATTTAATGACCTTGCTCTCCACTAGTTCTCGTAGCTTATTGGATAGAGCGCCCGCTCGATGTTCGGGAGGCCCTGGATAAGATTTTTCCTTTGTCCCACGCTCGTGTCAGTGATTAATTCACCTTTCACAAAATCTCAGTAATGATTGAATTTTTTTGAAAACAAAAGTGTTTGATAAAATACTTGAATAAAGTAAAAAAAATAGATTGACTATTACCAAATTTGCCACGTAGATAGGTTACAAAGATTCAGAGATACAGCTCATGGTTATATCACAACATTTAATTTGATACTTCGTAAACAACTCCGTTGGCTGTAGCTCCAAATGTAGATCGCGATATTCAGTTACAAATATTGTTTTTTCATAATGTACTTACATTTTTTTATTAAGGGAATAAAACAGCATCGCGCGTGTTTCTAGACAATAATATAAAACGCTATGACGTAGGAAAATACAAGAAAAGTGTTGAGGGAAAACGAGGCAAAGCCGAGTTCTTCTCTATATTTCGAGTGTTCTACACGCCATAGCGTTCTATATTAGGACCGAACAGAGCTTAAAAACTACATAGATATTATACTGGGTGACAGTTTATCCTTCAACATTTCAGCCAGAATAACAGAAGGTCCATTTTTATGTAATTTATCTGTACAGATTGTATTTTTTGGCCGCGGTTTTAAAACTTAGTTTGCTCGTTTATTCTTATAAACAATTGAGGTGTGAAGAAAGCTGTTCTTCACGCGTTTGATGGACGTGCATCAGTTGCACTTCAAGGCGTTCAGGAGGGGTACTACTATTCGGTTCCACCATCGGTTGTCAGGTCAGAACAAGTAAGTAGACTGTTGAATCGTTTGTTCTAGTGTAGACTAGCTTGGCTACACGCAGTTTACTTGGTTTAGAAGAAATAGTAGATGTGAGACAATATTTACCTCAGAAATAGACACTTTCCACCTCAGTTGAAATAATTTAAGTGTTAAGTGTACTAGAACTGTCGTTGGACAACTGGAACAGAAAATGCTCCTTAACATACGCAGTGGTTGACATAATGTTCGCTAAAAATTTAAAAGGAAAAGGAAAAGTTTTCATAAATACATCATTTTTCACCCACTTCATTAACATTTAAACCAATTTACTTGATTTTCAAGAAATACAGCCAAATTATTAAAAATTGTATTGAGAAAACTTAACAACACGTCCACTTCAACTGTGTTTGTGCAGAAGCAGAAGTTAGTGCAGCAAGTTCCTCTTTCCAATCTGTTACTTGAGACGGATTCTCCAGCTTTAGCTGCAGAGAAACAGGTTAGTTACGCTGGTTGATATAGCGAGGAAAGTAATGACTGTAATAGTTAGGATAATAGTGGTGGTGATGATACTGATGATGGTCATGGTGTTGCGGATGATGACGATGATGTTGAAGAGTATGATGATTATCATGAAAATGACGATGATGGTCATAATCACTATGATGATGACGATGACCATGATAGTGTTGGTGAACATGGCGGTGGTTATGGTAATGACGGAGATGATGACAGTGACGGTGATGATAACCATGACGACGACGGTGACCGCAGCGGTGATGATGGCCATGACATTGATGACCATGATGAATGATGATGAACATGGTGGATAATGACTATTTCGGATGATGATGATGACCGTGGTGGATGATGATGACTGTGGTGGATGATGATGACTGTGGTGGATGATGATATCCATGATGGATGATGATGATAACCATGGTGGATGATGATGACCATGGTGAATGATGATATCCATGATGGATGATGATGATAACCGTGGTGGATGATGATAACCATGGTGGATGATGATGACCATGGTGGATGATGATATCCATGGTGGATAATGATATCCATGATGGATGATGATGATAACCGTGGTGGATGATGATAACCATGGTGGATGATGATATCCATGATGGATGATGATGATAACCGTGGTGGATGATGACGATTGTGGATGATGATATCCATGGTGGATGATGATGACCATGGTGGATGATGATGACCATGGTGGATGATGATAACCATGGTGAATGATGATGACCATGGTGGATGATGATAACCATGGTGGATGATGATAACCATGGTGGATGATAATGACCATGGTGGATGATGACGATTGTGGATGATGATAACCATGGTGGATGATGATAACCATGGATGATGATGACCATGGTGGATGATGATATTCATGGTGGATGACCATGACCATGACGGTGATGACCACGGTGATGTTAATGATGAAGACGACTATGATCGTGACGACTGTGACGATGACTGGTGATAACTATGGTAATAACGATTATTATGGAATCGTAGGTATTACGAGCGAGACAGGGTTCGATACTAACTTTTCAACTTACTAGTCTAGTGGCAAGTCTCAACTTATGTTACTGCCTATGTTTTTTTACTAGCTTAGCGTTGAAATTCTCAGATGTCTTCCTTAAGAAAGACAGAAATTTGTTCAGTCAATGTCATTTTGTTTACTAGCCAAAGTGGCTGGTGGAAATAGAAAATCTACTAGCCAAAACTGAATTTCTGCTACTCTGTGGCTAGTTGGCTACCGTTAATGTTGAGCCCTGCGAGAGATGTAAGTTTTCTCTTTCAAAGTTAAGGAATTCCCACCCTACTACGTAATTATAGTACGGCTGTAAGTTTTGCTTTTATTAATTTATCTCTGTACCGTCTAACTTTGTTGCAGACTAGAAACGAACCAAAGAACATATGGACGTCGTGTGAAGCTATCTCAATAATTAAAGGCATTCCAACAGTAAAAGTGTTTGAAGAAACCACTGCAAATGCTTTGAAATTGTTTCCCAGATTACAGCGATTCTTGAGTTGACGACAAACGGTCGGCCATTTCGTCAGTAGAGTTTACTTGTTAATGGACCGTTTTTATGATTCACTACTAATTTGGAATTATTTCCTGAAACAGCAGATTGTTAAAAGCTACTAGATCAAATTTTTTTAATTACTTGTTGGAGACTTTCAAAAACTATTTAATTGCGCCGGCGATTGGTATTGCTCAACATAGACGAGTTTGAATGCCAAGATCGCTTTACATTCTTTCTTAAATCTGCGGATCGCATCGTAAAACAGTTTTCAGCACATCTGACTCATATTAGAAGGGCAACTTAAATTCGCAAGGGACAATTGTTCGTTTCAGTATTGTTATTTTTGTAACTTAACAATAAGTGGTAATGAGATAATTGTAAGATACGAAGTTTCGCTTTTTGGCGAGGCCATTTCATGCATTAAAATGGTGAGTTTCAACTTTACCATGGTTACTGTCAGGGCTACCGCTATTCACTAGATGTGAAATTCAAAGACTTTTTCAGGACTTTCCAGGATATTAACAAGCAAATCCAGGACCTTTTCTATCAAGTAAAACTTGCATGCTTTACACATTTTTCAAAAATCAGTTCAACAGTACACATACTATATTTATAAGCTTTACTTTTCGACTTTACCGAAATGGCTGAACCGTAACAATGAAAAACAACCATTGACAGATCACTTTAGAAGAGTTGCTTCTGCACAAAAATCAAGCCTTGCAGAGTCGCGTTTTTGTTTTAGAATAAGGTGAAGTAAAAAATATTTAAATAAAAAGCTTATTTTTTTATTATTTGTTGAAGTTAAAAAAACAAAGCTTGTTTGTCCATCACAGATTTCTGAAGGACCATGATCAAAATTTAAGGACTTTCAGGGTCTGGAATTTTTTTTTCCAATTCTAAGACTTTTCAGTATTTTCATGGATCGTGGCAACCCTGTGCTTTGTTCATTCTATGCAATCAGTATTTGTATGTAAAACTACACGCTCTAAGAGCGTTACTCGGACTTGCTGTAAAGCTGAAGAGAATTTAAGGACGTTGACGGGCATTGTTTCTGCGCATCGTACTGAGCACGCAATAATACATAGCGTGGGCTTGATGTTCTCGATAAACGCTTGTTAATTATCGCGCGCAGTCGAAAATATATTTAACAATTCTTCGGGCGAAGGG
>JANCMA020302099.1:0-12071 GCA_024336925.2 Zoanthus solanderi | reverse complement strand
GGTAAAATTTTCGTATTGGGGCGTACTTTTGTTTAATCATGCAAACTAACCCTCACCCAGACCCTAACTTCTATAGTAATATACGCAATGAAACTGCGTACATAAACAAGTACGCCCCAGTACGGAAGTTATTCCCAACGGTAAAATGATAACACGGCCCTCCTAAACGACCGCGGCATGCAGACAAAAAACTTTATTTTAATAATGAGCCTTAGCGGATATCATAAATGTTTATTAACTCTGAACAAAATAATACCAATTTCGATTTTTCTCGCACTACAAATCGTGGTTTTTTAACGTTCAATATCAATCGCGCACAAGTAAAGCGATGAAGCATGCATATGGCGCTCTTTCAATAAAGACAACAGATATTATATATCGATTGTGCAATTCACAAAACAGAGCTCTGCTTGAAAATAATACAAAAATTACTTCTATTCTTAAATATTAGAGGTTGTAATATTAATGACAATGATATTAATCGATCCACAGATTGCTTGTAAGCCTGTCTATTCACATGACATGTATCTGTAGTCTTTGGTGGAAAAAACAAGCTCATGAATAATGATCATGGGCCATTTCAAAAATTTTTATTTTCAAGTCTCAGTTTAATCAAGTGAAGAAACGGGATTATAGTCAGCGAAAAAAATCTGATTTAATAAAGAATTGAAAGCGCTGTAGAGTAAAATAATATCTGCAGTCTAATTTGCATAATTTATATTCGAGTGAGTTTGAACTACTATTATCACCACCTACCTTTAACGGCGACAATGAGTTTCTACATTTGCACAACATTGCACTTCTCTTAAAAATAGCGGGAGGGTGTAGGAAGAAAATATTTCATCCAGCTCCTCCCCCATTCTATTCGATGCTTTTTTATTTGCCGTGACGGATTCCGTCAAAACAGCTTGGATACTACTCAGTGTACACCGCTGTCCGGGGTAGTGCTGGCGCCTTGAGTGGAGGGCACGGTCAAGATGGCGGTCATTCAAGAGAGGGTGGGTAATTTGATTGCATTACTACTCGGCTCTATTTTCTCTCAATTAAGCCAACTTTCTTTTAGAAGCAAATTGTAACATGAAATTATGATTTCTTTCAGAGATTCCTTCTCACTGACGCTCAAGTTGATGGTGAGAAATGTTAAAATCAATCTTTTAATGTGTTTTCATGTAGTGAAGCTAAGGGTATTTTATTTGCAAAAGTGGCACAATGTTAATGCTCTGCGGGAAACTTTAAATTGTTAGTAGTGGATAATCTCTTATTCTCGAAATTCTTTGTAAAAATGGCGGAATTTCTCCTAAGAAAAAAGTTTCACTTTGAATTTTACCATTTTTTACAACTTGTCACATTCGATGAATGGAATTTAAACATTTTAGGTTTGATTCTTATTAACTTTTAATAAATCAGTTGACTTGTTTACTTAATAGCTGCGAATCACATTTAAACTTTAGCAAAATGTATTTTGTTTTCATTTCGTGATGACTTGTTGTTTTCATTTCGTGATGACATGTTGTTTTCATTCTGCTTTTTATTTCGTCTAATTTGCTTGCACAGTGTGGAATTTGGACTAATTTCCGTAGTACGACCTGCCTTGGTTTTGTGAATTTACTGTCAGGAATCATTTAAACTTGATGTTATATTTTGTCTTGTAGGGTTTAGCTCGAGGGTCTTTGTATAGTTACTCAATCAGAACGATTATCGCAAAAAGATCGTTTAAATTTACAGTTCAATTTTTTTTGTCACGCGATGGCAGTTTTTGGCTTGCAGTTTTCAAAATTTGCTTCGCCCTGGGAATTAATAAGAGTCATTTGGCACCGAGCTACTATTTAGCAAAAAAAAGCGTCTTTAGTAAAGTATCAAAACAATTTCTACATAGCTGTTAACAAATTGAACTTATTCTAAACTATGATCTATGCAACTGTTGAGCAAGATTCCAATTCCGCAATAATTTTGAACAACAAGGGCTTTAATATCTCGCAAGCTTGTAACAATAGATTGGCCAATACAATGTGTTTTATTGATCACGTCTCTGTTTTCAATCCAGGAAAGGGTGTGGCCTCATGGCAAACCACCTGCATTTTAAATCTGTACTTAAAATTTCGTCTTTGTGTAACAAAAGCTATTCGTCTGAATACAAAACTCTAGTAATACTGAATCATATCTCAATATGGTGAGCCAAGAAGGTCAGTGCTAACAGAAAATCTTAAAAACAGAATTCATTTTTGTATTTATATACATTATAAGATTGAGAAACAACAAAAATAAGATTTTTTTAAAAAAATATAGCCAGATTTCAAGAATTATGTTTTAGATAAATTTGTAGTTTTAGTCATTGATTGAAAAAAGTTTGATTAGTGTGAAACTTTTTAATAGTAAATCAATGTCAAATATTGAATTTTTTGGTATTACTTTAAAGTACCTAAAATTAAAAACTAGAATACTTTAAATTCAAAATTAGTTAAAAAAAGTGTTTTCATCTTTAGCTTTACTTGTGTTTTTTGAACATTGTTTTGTTTGAGTCTGGAATACAGTAGCATCTCTGAGATCTATTCGGTCTTTCAACTTTCAAACACACTCCAGCAAAAACAAGAATATGGAGATTAATTTTGTAAGTGTTAACTCTTTTCCTTCTGAGTTTTTAAAAGTCATTGTTACAAAATTTCATGAAAATTGGCAATTTCAGAATCTGTTATATTCAAACATTTTCAGAATCTACTTGTAAAGACAAAGAAAAAGAATGGTCACTTTAATAAAGGATTTCAACCACTGGCTCAAAAGTTTTGGCATTGTTAGTTTATTTGAAATCAATTTAAGCAGGATAAAGGTTAATACAGCACAAACTTTATTCTGGATTATCTGCCAGTTACTAAATTTTTACACCTTTATTTCAACAGCATTAGCAAAGGTCTTCAAATTTGCTGATGTTGAGGAAACTGGATTTGTGGATGTTGCTACCATCTCAACACTTGCAGTACAACTTTTAGGAGCTCAGTTGAGCGAGAATGAAAAGGATACTATTACCAGCAAAGCAGAAAATAAAGCTGAGAAAGGTTAATCTCTAAAATACTATAGTTGTAATTGTAATTTAACATCAGAAAAGAACGAAACTTCATCAAACCTGTGTATTTATACTAACTCTCCTAAACAGTAGAAAATTCTGCCAGGGGAATAAAAGTGTATTTTTATGGCTTAACCAATATTTTTATTTTTTGAGAAAAAAATAGTTCTGCAATGCTGATGTGAGCTGAACGAACACTTAAATTTGTCACTTGTACATAACCACAATTTCTTATGTACATCTTTGAATTTGCATTACCACCAATCTATAATGTTCCCATCCAGACAAAATATTTAAAATATGAAACATAGAATTCTAAATTATGATATTCAAAACTGTAAAATGATTGGGTATCTCAGAAGATCTTCGGAAGTAACTCGCCATCAAAAGTATATCATCAGAGAATGGGAGAAACACCTTGAAAACTGGACTTGCTCCCATGGTGCAATGCAGGCTTTAAGCAATGGATCAATTAGGGAATCAGTTTTGTATAGCAGCTTCCACCACTAAGGACTCGAGTTTCAAATGTTGGCTGAGATTTTTTTTTCTCAATCAGACAAGGATTTCCAATAATCAGTTCAGATATCAACCCATCTGACTATTTTATGAGGATGCTTGTACATGGTGCTAACTGTAGTTTACTCTAAATATTTATGTCATCAATTATTGTTTTAGTTTTATGTTTTTGTTATGCTTCATGCATCACAGGTGTAAACTTAATTGAAACAGGTGTACATTGGAAATAATTAAACTCATGGAAACTTTATCAGCCTTTTGAAAACAAAGTGCTATGAGATTTTTGATTTAAATTTTCTTAATTATAAAAATTGATAAAGCTTACAAATTTTAGATATTGTGGTTGAGTTTGTGTCGTGGTGTAAGCAACAAAGTTATGAATGATTTTTGGGGTTTTGTTTGATAACCTGAAAAATATTTTCTGTTTTTGAGGGAATATGAATGTGTGACCTCTGTGATACCAGTACAGCATTCTAACCAACTGATCTATGATCTGGGAGAGCGGGTCATTTTCAGTAGGTCCATCAATGCTACTCTAAGATGCACATTAGATTATTGTGATTGAGTTTGTATCACACTATAAGCAACCGTGAATGAACAGTTATTGTGGTTATGTTCTCATAATTTGTATTATATTTATTTCAATATGAAAGTTTGTTCTGGCTAACCTCTATCAGTTAGTTAAATTGTGCACATAACTGTGAAAATCATTCATAACTTTTAGCATTGCAAGTATTGTGATTTGTTTTTTTGAAGCATCCTAAATTCTTGTAGACCTTTTGATCAATGTAAAACAAACCAGTTACGTATATGATTTTTTATGCAGGTTTGTTGTCATACCAGAACTTTATTGAAATCATGATGGAAACAATGCAGTCAATGACACATTGGGGCAAATTAAAAACACCTCTTGATGGTTATGTTGGGTTCGACACTGTACAAGAACAAATAAGAAAAAAATCTTTGAAACGAGGATTTGAGTTCAATCTTATGGTTGTAGGTAAGAAGTTCGTGTAAGGTATATAATTAATAAGAATGATAATATAGATGTACATTTGGGATTGAAATATATTGTTTGTAGTTTCCATCTTAATTAAATGTCTTAAAAAAATCCATTTTCATGTAAGGTTTAATTAATAATGAATTCTTTTGTTAGACATTGTCATTCCATAGATTGTAAACAAAAATATGAAACAAAAATAATATTTCTGGAAAAAATGGTGCTGCTCCATTCTGTGTTTTATAATATGGTAATGTGTTTCTCTCTTCTTGCCATGCACATGGAAAAATTAAAGATTTATGTATTAATTTTTTTCTATTTTTGTTACTGATTAGCAGATGTTTTTTTGTGTTTATTATAAAATTGATTTAGATGTTTTAAAACTCATTTTCATTGCAGGAGCATCAGGCCTTGGAAAGTCAACAATGGTGAACACACTGTTCAAAGGAAAGCTAAGTCGCTCATTGTCAACCGGTTCAACATCTGTTATTCCAAAGACAGTGGAAGTAAAATCAGTCTGTCATGGTTTGTTTACAGTTTGATAAGTTTCTGCATTGCAAATCTTTAATTATTTTTATTTACAGTTGGAGTGATGTACAGTTATTCTTCTTCAAACCTTTTTTTAGTAATTGAAGAAAAAGGTGTTCGCCTTAAACTTGCCATCACTGACACACCTGGTTTTGGAGATCAAATCAATAATGACAAATGGTGGGTGTTTTTTATTTTATTACCGAATTAAGCAGAAACAAAAAAAAGCTTTGCTTTAAGCTGGTGACAAGAACAGGAAGAATTATAGCAATTTTAACCCCTTCTCTACCACAGGTTTGACCTTTTCAAGTACCCCGTCCATTGGCTAGATTTTAGACTTGGGTTGTTTTTGTACCTCTCCTCTTCAAAATGTGTAAAATTCACCTTTGAATATTAATTTTGGTTTGAGGTAACCTATATACTGTGTAAATAAATACTGTCCTCAAATATTTGGTGAAAGTTTCAGTGTACCAACTATGCTGATCTCACAATGCTTCAAACCAATTCCAGGGATATCTGACCTGTTTAACAATAAGTTATTTCAGATATCCTTTACCAGTAGTTTAGGTTAATTTACTTTAGAAAAAATATTAACATTGTAATATACAGATGGTACAAATAACAATCTTGGCTTGACTTGACTTGACTTGAATAAAAGAATATTTTTTGTTAGAAAATTCTTTTCATGAATATGAACACTCAGAATCTTCACTCAGGGTCATTTAAAGATGGTGTGATTTCTTCTTCAATAACATATTAACTTTGTGGTTTGTTTGATTTTTTATTTATTTACAAAATTTGTATGGGTGCAGGGATTAACCCACAGAACATGGCTCCAATAACTGCTTCCTTTGTATGAAACCACCCAATCATTTTTACCACGATCAAAAGCCAACATGTTTGTTTATCAGTTGCAATTACTTCAGCCTCCCTATAGACTAAATTGATTTATTAATCCTCACTAAATTTCTTTAAAAAAAAACAATTACAGATTTTGTCAAAACCATGATAGACATTTCTGTAATATGCTTACAAACACAAAAAAATGAATGGTCCCTTAATTTTAAGGCTTCATCAACAGTTTCAAAAGTTAAAACAATTTTAATTTATATAAAATTGTTTTTAGCATTATAAGGATTAATGTGCAAAAACATTAGATCATGTTAAAATTATCTCACGACATCAGAGAAATACTGATAATTCAGTAAGAAAGATACAAAGCCAAACTGAATTTCAGTTAAGAAATCCATGCACTTCAGAAACTATCCCAGAAGGCTGATATAGATCTTGAAATATTAGTAACTTGACCAGAAAATTTTGATGCACAAGTGATGGCTTTGTCATAAACAGTAAGTTTATTACAGATGGTGAAGAATGTCTTTGCTAAAGTTCAAAATTTTAAATATTCATCAACTTTACAAAATGAATTAATTTGACAATTACTAGCATTCTTTAATAAGTTTACAAGTGTGTACATAACCTAGTAACTAAATAAATGTACTTTAATTTATAATTAGTGCATGAGGGTGATTCCCATCTGGACCTCACATTTTTTCTGAGTTTCTTGTCTCTGCATGAATTTCTATGTAATTTATTAAATATTAGTCCTATTAAAATAATACTCGTAATAATACATTATTGTATATGAAATCTTCTTCTCGGTAGCTGGGAACCAATTCTTGATTATATTAATGACCAATACAAGAACTACCTTGAAGAAGAAACAAGTATAAACCGGAAATCGAAAATTCCCGATAGTAGAGTGCATTGTTGCTTGTACTTCATAGCCCCGACAGGTCACAGGTTAGTGTTTGCCATTGTAATAGTCAATTAACTTTTAATAGTTAAGTACTGTACATCACATATTAAGATAACTTTATTTATTAACAGCCTCCTAACACTTGCCAGTTTGATATGAGGCTGAGGTTGGGGGAAGTTGGCTGGGTGGGTAACCATCTGAAACAAAGAACAAGATGACTTTTGTGGCAGTATGTGATTTAGGGCAATTGGTATGATACTTACTTTCTGGTCACAAAACTGCAGGTTTGAAACATTTACCAGCCCTTCTTTTCAGCCAGTTTTGACTCAGTTTTCCATCCTTCAGTAAAATAAGCACCAAAATGTACTGGGAGCTAGGATGTGATGGATTAGTGTCCAGTCCACCCTTAAGTAGAATAAGCACCAGAATGTACTGGGAGCTAGAATATGATGGATTAGTGTCCATTCCAGGGTGAGTCAGATTATCATTTGCTTAACACTACATATAGAGACCAAAGATGCTGGATTCTGAGACCACAAGGCTTGGAAAAGGACCTGATCAAAACAGTTTCTTCTAAATTTAGAATGCATTGTATATGAGGGAGAAAACTCAAATGTTGACTGTCTAGGTAGATATTAGCTCTTTTGTTATTATGATTTAAATTGGGGTGTAGCAAATTATTTGGAACATCAGAAATGGCATCAATGCCAGAATTCCCAAAATGGAACCTCCCAATCACATAGTACTGTAAATAATATTCTTTAGTTAGTACAAGTTTTTAAGTACTCATTATTGAAAAATTACAAACCTTTTTTAGACATTTTCCCATTTTTTAATTTTTTGTTTGATTTTGTGTTTTTTAATTCAGGTTGAAGCCTCTAGATGTTGAGTTTATGAAGAAGTTAGACAAATGTGTTAATATAGTTCCTGTCATTGCCAAATCGGATACACTTACCCTGGAGGAGAGAGAGGCATTCAGAAGAAGAGTTAGTTTGCTTTTTCGTTATTTTATGTTTACTTTCACAATAAATTTATTTTCCTTTCCAAACATGTTATAATGTTTGAGTTGTATGCTTAGTTTTAGCAATGCAATGACTTTGTTGTTTTTTTCTGCGATTCCAAAAAGTCAGTGTTCGTCCGTTTATCCCTTTTCCACAATGTAAGTCTTTAAAAAAATGAAAAAAATCTAAAAAGACTGTCATTTTGTTTTGTCGTTTGTTAATCAAATTGTTTGCCATTGATATTTAATGGACAGATACGAGAAGACCTCAACCTGCACCATGTAAACATATACCCCATGTTAAACAGACATGATGTTGATGAAGAGGAAATCCGGGCTAACTCAAGAATAAGGGTAAGTCATCATAATTCAGGGCTTTCAGAATGTTTTGAAGTAAATGGTTACTCCAAAAAAGCAGGTGGCTGTGAACAGAGATGAACCAGATGTGACACCCTTCATCTCATGAACATTTTAAGGATTCTGTTAAGCAAAACAATCCAACTCCAAAACAAAATACTCTTACTTTTAATTAAAGCTCAATCTGAGTAATGGAAAGAAAATAATTGATTCTAAGGATTTAGAAGAATTTATTTTATTGCAGACATTGAGGTGAACGACACATCATTTGACAAAATCGTCAAATTGTCGGACTTTTTATATCTGTACCTCACACCAGGAAAAAGTAGCTGGCGATGAAACTTGAAGTAGTTGGTGGAGCTCCGGCATTCGCCGGCTTGTTCTGAAAGCTCTGATAATTGTACCCAGGAAGTAATTAATTGAATGATTAATTGATTTCATTGATTGTTTTATTATTAAATATTAGATAAATGAACAGTGATTAATCAATTGATGGATTGATTGATTGATTGATTGATTGATTGGTTGATTGATTGGTCGCTCTATTGGGCACTTTATCACACAACCATTTTAATGACAACAAATGTGTCGAGGACACAATGATTGTTTAAACTAATTGTTTAATCGATTTGTTTGGTTTCCTAATTTTGGCACAGGAACAACTACCATTTGCTGTTGTTGGCAGTGACCGATATGTGACAGTATCTGGCAAACCTGTGTTAGGAAGAAAAACAAAATGGGGGCTGATAGAAGGTAACTTTACTAGGATTGATTAAACATGCTTTGTTTTTCCTTTAAAAAAACTAACCATGAATTAAGGAGAGCTCGCAGTGAGTGGAACTCTCTAACCCAGACTTATCTTGAGTCTTGCTTTAAGAAGTGTGAACTATTTTAAAGCCTTTTTACTTGGGTTCTTGAAGGAAGAACAAGTTTTAAATCCAGGATTCTTTTCCATTACTGTTTGCTTCATCTGCAAGAAGCAGTCGAGCAATCGATGGAAGTCCAGTGACGTGGTGTAATACAGTTGTGCTTTTATTGTTTAGCATGTGTTGCATCCCATTTTCTCTTCCAGCTTTCAGGAGAAAAAATTAGGATACAATGCAGGTTTTTTGAGTTTAGTTACTTAACGGGCCATTTGTAGCTTTTTCCTGATAAACGGCCACGTATAGTAACACTTTTTATTCAGTGAACTTTTGTGACATGTTTTGTCAAAATATTTGATTTCTATAATGACTATCTATCTGGAAGAGAAAGATTTCATATTCATAGCATATATCTCTGTTGAAATAAGGCTTAGTATTTTACAATAACACCACAAAAATAATCATAGAGAAGCCTGATTTCACACAGTTGTGCATAACTTTGTTATTTAAAAATTAAAAATAGAAACAATTGAAATCATTTTTGCACTTTAGTTTTAGATGGTTCAAAATCTAATTATGTGTTTGTTGTTTTTAGTTGAAAACAAGAGTCATTGCGAATTTTCACAACTGAGGGATATGTTAATTAGGTAAGTACTGTTTAAAAATAAAACTTAGCTTTTGTTTCAAAAGGATTGCAGTTTCAGATCTTTTCTTCCACAATCACAATTTACATAACAATTTCTATTTTTTCTAAAACATGAAGTTACAATTCTTATGCACTTATCCAGAGAGATCTGAAAATGACTGCTTCTCTCAATTATAAAAGGAAGACTTTTTAAATGCTGTAAAAAAATGATACAAACATTTCAATCTTGACAGTTATGTAGAATATCTTGTGATCATATCGGAAATAGTATAAGGATCTAATTACCAGCACTTGCAACTGAGTTTTTTTAGTAACAGCCAAGTTGGCTAATGCTTAGAATGTCAGTTCCTGTTACATAGATACTCGAGACACACTGTCTATCCTCGATTGCCCACAGCTGAGTTGCCTTACACTAAACGATAAATTTCGCTCTTCTCAGTTTAAAGTTTAACCTCTTGATAAATTTTTTGATTCTTGTTTCTGAGTCACTCTTGCAATCGCATACTTAATTAATTAGTTTTCCTTGACAATGATGCTAAGATGTCACCGAAACATCGGACTTTTATCGCTAGTTTTTGGTAGTGAATGTTTATCCAAATCACTGTTGAGTTGATAAATTTATCTTCAAAAACAAAAGTGTTTAAACTCTACATGGATAAGATTATTCATGGGATTTAGTAGGGTAAACATTAATTGGCGAGTTTGTTCACTGTCCGGAAAAAGAGAAGATAGCAAAAAAAGTTAATGGAGATCTAACTGTTTCTTTGTTTGTTTTTTCTTTTTTGATGTGGTAGGGTTTTCCTGTCTTTCCATTTCTTCAAGGCGTGACAGATGAAATTTTAAAATAGCAATTACATGTCATAAAATCGCTTGTTTAGTTTACGAGGATGTGGGAAAAAGTACAACCGAGTACTTTTTTTGCAATTACAGTCCAGCTTCGGTTAGCCAAAGCAGCGGTCATTCATAAGAGTTTTTTTTCCTGTTTCTCCTTTTCAATTACTTAAATTGTTCATGTAACTGCGAAGATGGTTTATAATTTTGTTACCTAGCAGATGATATCTTCAATTGCTACCTTACACTAGTCTGTGCTTTGATGTAACATTCCAGTTTTAGTTATCAAATGTGGTGTCCATTATTCTTGATGTAATGTTTCTTCCATCGTGCTCGACATTAGGTTACGAAACTAACACTTTTTGCTTCTGTTTTGTTTTCGCGATATAATCCAGAACTCATATGCAAGACTTAAAAGAAGTAACTGATTCTATTCATTACCAAAACTACCGAAGACACAGTCTCTCAGAGCAACGTCAGCGAGAAATTGTCCAGCAAATTAACGTTGAAAACATCGAAGGACAAGAAAGTAAGATTTAATAATGAAACAGGTTCTTGATACCAAGAATAGCGAGAAACAGCGTCTAAAGCCAAACGTCCAGGAATAAAGATTATGCTGAACAACCGAAGAGAAAGCTTTACCAGGTCTGAGACATGAAAACCATCAAACCATTCGTCAAGTTATTATACAAGCAGACGCATATCAAGTAGAATCAAAAAGTTTCTTAAGGGAAAATATTCGTAACGTGTACTACTTAAATGGGTTTATACAAGAAATACAAATAATTGACAACAGTGATAAACTAAGGAACTTTTTCTGCGACACATGTGTTGGCTAACATGTTTCTCGATGCCGTTACAGAAGTATGAAATAATTATTGGGTATTGTTTGTCGAATAATGTTGTAGTTTTTGTTTAGGTAAATCCTGGATTATCTGAACTTACAAATAGATAACTTTGGGGCGGGGGGGAGGGGGTAAGTTCTTTTATTTTCATGTACTGCAATGTAGCAGGAGTTTCAGCTGTATATCCATATCTGAGAGTTACGTAGTAAAGATATAGCTGAATACTTTATTATATAGACAAGAAATTTTCAAGAAAGTCATCTTCTTTGTGATGAGCAGGCCTTGGTTTGTACGTGCAAATAAGCTTTGACAACTACTAGGTTTGGATGCTAAAACTTTTCTTCATATAAAGACATTTTCCAAAGTATTATATTACTTAAAGGCGTATAGTTGCTGACGCCATTGTCTATAATCTGTTTCATTAGCATTTAACTTTAGGTAATAAATAAACAAAGATAAATAAGATTGAGTTAAAGCTTGTCAAGAAGCAAAGTTATGAATCGTTTGAGTCCATATACAATTTCTGAAAAGACTATACTGGTTCCAAACAACTCCAGACAGCTGGGTGGCAAAAGTGTTACTGGGCCTTATATTTGTAAAACCTTCTTTACATCGCAGCAACAGTGTTTAACTTATTCTGTTATTTTCTGATAAAATTTTTTTACAAA
>JANCMA020302098.1:0-21949 GCA_024336925.2 Zoanthus solanderi | reverse complement strand
TACTACTACTACTATTACTACTACTACTACTACTACTACTACTACTACTATTACTACTACTATTACTACTACTACTATTACTACTACTATTACTATTACTACTATTACTACTACTATTACTACTACTACTACTACTACTACTACTACTATTATTACTACTATTACTACTACTACTATTACTACTACTATTACTACTACTACTACTACTACTACTACTACTATTACTACTACTACTGGTACTACTACTACTACTACTACTACTACTACTACTACTACTACTATTCCTGGTACTATTTTTACTACTACTACTGCTGCTGCTACTACTACTTTTCTCATATTACTAAATTCTTATATTGCTATGACTACTACTATTAAAACTGTAATGGCAATATGTAATATGTATTGTATCATGCCAATAAAGCGTGTTATTATTATTATTACAACTACTACTATTATGACCACTATTACGACTACTCTTACTACTACTACCACTATTACTACCACTATTACTACTACACTACTTCTACTAAAATGTGGGAACCAAACTAATTTTCGTAGTCTATCGATGTAGATCACCCTACTTTACTTGAGATAAAATATAATATTTTCTTATTAAAAATACTAACTTGTGCAAGCCACGTTTTCTGCACTAGACTATCTCGATAGTGTGACAGGAAGGGACCAGCATATGATAGGAAAGCTGCTGCGATCAAGCAATCACCAACCAAGAAACCAATGTTCTCTTCCAAAACCTACATAAAAAAAACAATGACAACATTTTAAGACCAACAACTTTAGTTTGGAGTGATTCTAAAATAATCAATATTCTCGGTCTCGTAGACTATGTGTAATCTATTTTTCCAATTCCAAGTCCAATTGTAAAACTAGTAGTAATCAAAGATGTATGGGAAGTGCTGTGAGCTGCGGTGTAGAGCTTTGTGTTTCCTTTTTTATTGTTTGCAAACGGTTTTTACGATAACAAAATATATATTGACACACGGTAAGCTTTTCTAATGGTCTCAACATAAAAAACGGGCAAAATCTTGATTAAAATTCGCCATCGAGTCCAGTAAAATTATCGGATATGATATATAAGCTCTTCAATTGAATTCGCAGGGAATCCAAGCAAAGACCGACATGCAAAATCTTGATCAAAAATCGCCATCGCTGACCCCGTAAATGCCACGTGCGGTGCCAACATGAAAACGAGGTTTAGGTACAGACAGAACCCATTGCTTCTGTAGTACAATACACAACCCAGAATTCCTTGCAGAATGCTGCCCATAAATACATTTTAATACTTATTGTATGGTACCTGTACACTGGCCTCCCAGCGCTCTCGTTCTCCAGCAAGACCAGACACTAGTTTGCCAGCACGGTCTAACTTTAGTTCGGTAAGTTCTGCCTGTTTTCGCAGTTCTTCCTTTTGCTTTGATTTCTCGTCGTATTGCCTCTTCAGGTCCTCCATGCGGTCCATGACCTGTAAAAGAAGGTAAACAAGAGTTTTACTTTTTTTTCCTTTTTTTAATAAGACCAATGACCATACACAGGAAACAGTAACACAACAATGACAAAAAAATAATAGCAATGACAGATCTAGATATATTTGCCATTACAAAACCCTCTGAAGGTACGATGTGAAAACAATTTAGGCTAACTAAATAAGACAAGGAAAACTGATAATAAGCCATCGACTTTATTTTGATGAAAACTATCTTTGTTTCTAGCTTGTACAGCAACACATGTCGACTCAAATTTTTGGGTTTGAAAAAAGAATTAATAATTCTCAACATCAACCTATTTTTTACGTATTTTATGATTATAATATACGTGATTTCCCATATCGGCTTATTTTATGGTTTTATACATAACTTCCAATTCTTGTCTTCATATTTTGAGTTTTCAATATTCTGTTCGCAACAGAACACCATAAACAATGACGGTAGTGGTATTACTATTCTTACTGATAAAATGATTATTAAAATTAGTAGAAATAGTAAAAGAGGTAGTTGTGTTAGAGAAGTAGTAGAACGAGCTTTATTGGCATGAAGCAAACATTTTACATATTGCCAAAGCATTTTTTACACAAGTTGCAACAAAACTACGTAGTATACAGTATTAAAACGAGTTAACCTATTTAAAACTATTCACCAAGTATACAGAATCAAAACAAGCTAATATATTAAGCAGATAATTCAAATTTTAAAAAAATCATGTGACAGAAGGAACAGATAAAGATCAGTACTTAATTATCAGTAATAAATAAAATACTTATTTACTACTGTAAGTAGAGTAGTAGTAGTAGTAGTAGTAGTAGTAGTAGTAGTAGTAGTAGTAGTAGTAGTAGTAGTAGTTGTAGCAGTAGTAGAAACACACCTCTTTCAGCTTGGCCTTGGCATCAGCAAGAATTGCTTGCTTTTCTTTCAACTGAGAAGTAGCTTGATTAAGACGTTGTTTCTTGGGTTCCACCACTCTGTAAATACGTCCATACACCTCCATAGCCCTAACCCACATACACAGTGACTTAGCTGCCAACGAGACACGTCCGATAATCTCTGGTTGGAAATCTGACTGGGAGCAATACGTGCTGATTTTTTTCAGAACTCTGTCCGTCATGTTATCTTTGTCATAATTGACCAGTTGTTTGATGAAGTTCTGATCACCTGCAGGTGATTTGGGTTTTTAACATCAATTAACACTTTTCATGAAAAAATTCCCCATAAAAGCACATCTCATCAACACTTTAAGGTTGCGGAACAAAGTTTTACTAATTTTAAGCAACTATAAAAAACAAATTTGATACTAAAAGAATATACTAACAGAACACAAAAGCTTGCGTTGGCTGTGTTCGGGATAAAAGGTAACAGAGACACTGAACAAAAAAAATATTTTTCCACGAGAAGATAAACTTTATATGTTCAAGCTAAAGTGTAAGTTTTTTTTTATTACATAGGTATGAGTGTTTTGAAAATAAAAAAAACTAGACGAAAAAGACGGGGAAAACAAAGGAATGACATCAGCGATATCTTCGCTATCTCAGTGCGTTATCTTGCTTTACATCGCTATAGAAACACCTCTTTATTTATAACTCACGCAATCACTCTGATGAGGGACTACAGTTCGAAACGTCAGTTTTTAAAATTCTTGTAAAACTACTTGTAAAACTGTTTCTGTAGAAACACCGACGCAGCATTCCATTTATGACATTTATTATGTGTGTTCTTTGTTTACTTCTTAAATGCATCTGGAACGAATCCTTTTTAAATTTTTGTACAGTGTTGTACTACATTGTATTGTACTGTACTATATTGCATTGAAATGTATGGTATTGTATGATATTGTATGGTACTGTGCTACATTGTATTGTACTGTATGATATTGTATGGTACTGTACTACATTGTAATTTCCTGTATGGTATTGTATGGTACTGTACTACATTGTCTTGTACTGTATGGTATTGTATGGTATTTTATGGTTATGTACTACATTGTATTTTCCTGTATGGTATTGTATGGTATTTTATGGTACTGTACTACATTGTATTGTCCTGTATGGTCTTGTATGGTACTGTACTACATTGTCTTGTACTGTATGGTATTGTATGGTATTTTATGGTACTGTACTGCATTGTATTGTACTGTATGGTATTGTTTGGTATTTTATGGTACTGTACTGCATTGTATTGTACTGTACGGTATTGTATGGTATTTTATGGTACTGTACTACATTGTATTGTACTGCATTGTATTGTATGGTATTTTATGGTACTGTACTGTACTACATTGTATTGAACTGTATTGTATTGTACTTTATGCTATTGTACTGTACTTTAGTGTACTGTACTGTTCTGTATTGCATTGAAACAAACCTGATACAAAACAAATTAATTACCTAGCTGTCTTTTTGCTTCGGCCCAGGTTGGTTCACTTCCTCTCAAAATCATCACAGCTTCCATGACTTTCTCAACCAAAGCAGGCGGCCGACCATATGACTTGATTTCGGTCATATCCTTTTTGTTCAAGGACTCCAGTGCCTGAAAATGAATCAAGAACTTTCTTAAACAAATGCATGTAAGCAGGCACCATTAGTACTTAAAGGAATGTAAAAACAACAAAGCAAAACAAACATTAAAATGAAAAAAATTAAAACAAAAATACACAGTAATATTAACACTATTTATAATAAACTTCATTATCAATAATAATAATAATAGCAAAAGTAAATTATACTATTATTGTATTACTAACAACAGGACGATCATTATAATAAAATAGCGTTCGACTAATGAACGGAAAGTTACGGCTTCAATTCTCATTCATCGGAGGTGAAAGGGCGGGCGTGGGTGGCGCAGTTGGTAAGATCTCTGCCTTCCGACCACAAGATCCCCAGTTCGTTCCTTGGCTCTGCCAAGATTTGAACTGATTTGTGCGACTCTCTTTCCCGCCTAAGCTAACTCAGGTTTCCATCCTTCCGGGCAAGGTAAATGAGTACCAGCATCTGCTGGGAGCTAACTTGCAATGGACTCTCATCTGCTTAACGCTACAGAAACTTGATATAAGTGCCGGCTCCATGAACCGTTGGCTCGTCAAGGATTAAGCTTTAGCTTTTTAGCATGTATTTATATATTGAATATTTATATATTTATTATTATCTTATTATTATTAAACATAACAATAGTTTTTATTATTTTATCAGTCTTATCATTATTCCTAACATTACATAACACTAAGCTTTGTAATGATCGCGGAAAAGGACGGACAATTGTTTCGGGCAAAGTCTTACCAAGTGACGATTTTTGCACACGGTAGATTTATCAGTTAATTGATAAGGTGGTTCCCATATAATTGCTGAAATCGCTGAACATCTTTTGCAGCGATTCAGCGATCATATGAACACTGCTGGGCTTTACTACAAATGTTAACAACACTATATATCAACAGCAACCCACTGCATCAGTAAGCTGAAAATATCTATTTCTTACCAACCTTCATAGCTTCCTCCAGAGCTGGAAGGGCTTCATCGAGGTCCTTTTGCGCATTCTCAGCCATGTCACGGCACTTTTCTTCCTCCTCAGCAATCTTCTCACTTCGAGCTTGTACGATCTAAAGAAATGATAGAAACAAGATAAATGCCTGATATCTAAGGCGGCGTGGCGGTGAGGATGGTGCAGTTGATAAGATAAACAGATGCAGCAGAATAATTTTTTGTGTTGCTCTGACAAAATTTTAGAACTCCAACAACAGCTTTCCCTACGTGCTCAAAGCAGGGTTAACATATACCAGTTTTATTGCAAATATCAGCTTAGAATTCAAAGCAGGGTTAAGATATAGCAGTGTTATTGCAAATATCAGCTTATAATTCAAAGCAAGGTTTAAGTCCGTATAACGCTTTTTTATCTTTTAGACTAAAAGTATTGTCATTTATGAACTCAGATTTCGTAAAACCAAAGAAAATTCCCGCATCTAAGTATTATTTTTTATCAAAAAAAGTTAGGAATTTAAGTTTTGACCAAGCGACCGGGGACTGGTACCTGTGACGTAGCAGCAGTAAGACGTCCTTTGCTGTCATTAGTGTTTTACAAGGAAAACACTCAACAAACAAAGTACTTAAAACTGAATTTCTCTGTGTTTCGCTGTGTTTTAAACCGTGAAACGAAGATACTGTTGTGTTGACAGTGTTAATATTCAACCGGAAGCTGCACAAGTACCTTCTTCTACGTCATCACACCAGGACTTCATAATGGAATGAATGCTCGGTCAAAAACGACAGCTGTCCCAAAACTGTCTTATTTGCACGTTTCCAAACTCAAACGTAACTGGAACCGCGAAAAAATTTTTGTTGTTTGAAATTTAGTTTTACTAAAGGGTTCTACTTTTCATGTAAATGATAAAAAGATAAGCGATATAGGGACTTTAACACTTGGGATGTGTTGAGCGTTTCGATTGAATATACCAATCATCGATTCAATAATTTAATCTTTTTTGATGCATTATAAATTTTCTTAAATACTAAGTTTTCTCATTGTCTAGTTTCGAGTTCACTGTTATCGTCGATACCTCCAGCATCACTGCCATTATCATTGCCCTTACTATCATCACTATTGCAAGTCATCAGTTTTATTGGCATCTTCGTTACGCCACTTCCATCTACACTACCAACATTAATGATCAGAAATTCTTACTATCACCTTTAATAAACCATTTAACATAAAGTAGGGCCAACATCACGTCATCGTCGACACCATAATCATCATCATCATCATCATCTATTCAATTTCGTCACCATTGCCTTCATTATTACTAACAGAATCATAATTGTGACGCAGGCTCCTTTTCAAACCGGGCATAAATGGCTTACGTAACAAGCGCAAAGTTCGCCATCTTTTTTTTATTTTCCTCTAAGGTGTCCCTTTTCCTTTGCGCTTGCTACGCAGGCTACGTTGATTGCCTCTTTCCTCCATATACTTGGTACAAGAAGTTTTGGTATTTTTGCAAGCGAATACTGATTTGTTTGTTTGTGGGGTGTTTGCTAGAAAGTGTCCTTCTTATGTGTGTCTCATGTAGTGTGTTTATTGACGTTTGTAATTTGTTTCATCACGCAAAGAAAGTTGAATCAAGAAAGGCGTTGCTCATGGTCTCGGCAACCAGTGAATTAAAGGTGACGCTTCGTCAGCATATTTTTATTAATAGAGAAGGGACAAGTGCAAATAAAAATTCAGTTTAAAACTTAAGAACGCTTGTCACTGAAGCGAACAAAGTGATGAAACCTTTCACTGTAAACAGGCAGATTCTAAGACGATATCGCAGTTTCAAAGTACTCCAAACAGCTGGGTGGCAAAACAGTGAAATTTACTTAACACGCTTAATATTTAGGATTTTTATTTTTAGACTTAAGGGATCGTATGCTAATGAGGGAAACGCCTATAAAGAGTGTTTTTCTTGACTTCATCGTCATTAAAGCGAGCGGTAATATGTTTCGCAAGTGCCGATAGGACATTAAGAACTGCATTCATACCAATCGAAAAGCGTTCCGGCTTAAGCGTCGCATCGCTAGTGATGTACACAGTAACCCTAAGACATTTTGATCATCTTTAAAACCAAAACTAAATTTTATCATTTACTATTATCGTTTACGCACTAGGCAGCACCAAAGCTTCTAGCGATTACGATAAGGGGTGTCAGGGTGTCGCAGTAGTTAGCATTTGCACCTCCCACCGCTATTACCCGGGTTCGATTCCTGCCGGGGGCATATGTGGGGTGAGTTATTGGTCGATCTCAACCTGATTTCGAGGGTTTTTCTCCGGGCACTCCGGTTTTCCTCCCTCCTCAAAATCGACTCACAGCTAATACCAACCTACCTTTTCTTTCTAAACTCGACTTAAGACTCTGTTGTTCAATAGACACCACTCTGTTTTCGACTCTGATGATATTTGCACTTGGCGCATCATTTGTCCACTGTGCTGTAAACCTAAGTTTGCTCACTGTCTGCACGTGTTACTTTCTCCTCTAGTTCCTTGCTTTAAGTTTTGCCCTCTGCATGCTATAGAGTACCGCAGTGATGACGTAATAAAAATTTGATTTGTGAAATCACTAATTTGATTATAATGTTCAGAAAGATTAAGCTGAGAAATGCCTCCATGCGAAATTTAGCATTTTGTTACCAGTCAGTGATGATGTATTGCTATGGTTATGCCGCTGACCACCCCATACAAATCCTTTTTAATTGGTTTAGTTCCTAACGTTACCAAAACATTTTTAGAAGGGTTTGTATGGAATCATTATAGCATAACTGAGGTAATATCTCATCGACAATTTGCACCAACATGTTGATTTTCAGCAAGAATCACCTGTTTAGTCTTGGTCGCTCGGATGATTTCAACAAATCCATAAATTAACAAATGTTATTTTTTGTGACGTAACACCCAATTGTTTGTATTTTCTGCGTAAGTTCCAGTTTTTACTTCTGTTAAGGTTTTTTAGAATTCTGTTGAACACTGACCATAAGAGGCAGACTCAGAGGGGACCTAGTGTCCTATTGTGTGTTCTCCTGTTGTACCACCTTGCAAAGCCGTAACTAAATGAGAATAAAAATAAAACGCTATAATCCTTAAACTCATTAATTCCACTACCTTATCGTTGATGCGGCAATCTAATATCTATTTTAAATAGTATACGATTTTCCTTTTTGCTCAGTAAGTGATTTTCGTCATTACTTCTCTCCCACGAAGGGCTAACGTCCGAAACGTCCGTTTTTTTGCAAAAAACAATATTTTCTACAGCTACGTGAGAAATATTTTTAAGATTTGAAATAGAAACAATATTATACTGCGTTTGTTTATGAAAGTTTGCAGTTTGTTTTTATTTAATATTTTTGAGTTAACTTTTAAAGCAATCACGATATGGTGCATTTTGTGGTTTATTTTAAGAATAAGGTACAAGTTTTCATAGTATGTTGTATGCTGTGGTACAGGTCCGAGGCTGAAAAAATTGTCCGAAAAGGAAGCATTAGCCCGAAACAAAGTCGAGGGCAAATGAGAAACTTTGAAGACAATTGTTTTAGCCGAGGTTCTGCCGTTATCACTCCATACAACATATACTACGGAAGTACTTTTAATTCAACAATAATTTTTCACCACAAACACACAACAACGAAGGCAGTGGTCAAGGTCACCAATGCCAGCACACGTGATGTAACATGAACTTTATTACGTCATTAAACTAAGCATGACGTGTGATTGGTTCTTATATTCGTACGAGATAGAAATCACGTGAAAGTATCTTAAGCTAGGTGACAATTAAAAAAACTAGAAGTGCTGGAAATTTGGAATAAAACACAAAAGGGAACAAATACTTCCAGAAATATTATTCGTTGATCATCAAGTGTGTGTATCTTGTTCGCAGGGCAGATTATAATATCAAGTAAAGTGGAAGCGTAACGCTTGTGGGATGTGGCTGGAATGTAGAATATAACTGTGTTGCACATACGTACTGGTAATGGGACTGCCACTAAATAGGGCACTATGGCCTCGCTGGTCAGAGGGACTAAGCCCGTACGCTTCCACTTTACTTTGTATTTTCTGTGGGAAACTGAGCCTGTTTGTTAGCTGTGCCGTGCTGACGAGGCCCAATAAGGCCGAAACAGCTGTCCACGGCTGCTAACGTTCAGGCTTACTCTATTTTTAAGGGTTTTTGTACGGGCTTAGTCCCTCTGACCCGCGAGGCTATAGTGCCCTATTTAGTGGCTATGTCATTACCAGCACGCATGTGCAACACAGTTATATTTTATATTCCAGCCACATCCCACAAGCGTTACGCTTCCACTTTACTTGATCTTATATTCTGCCCTGCGAAAAAAATACAACCGGTAGCATCAACTGCCATCTTGCAACAGAAAAAAAAGTACGAACTGATCTAAGAAATAAACAATAGTAGAAAATTAGAAAATAGAATAGCTAAGACAATGTCCTTAAATAAAGAAATTCTAAAATGACTGGTTAAAATTATCTTGGTATAATTGGAAATCTTTTTTTTTTTTAAACTTGAAACTCAGTTTACCTTGTGCTTTCTAAAATTTGTATTTACGAATAATTGCAAAAGAAAACTATGTTTTAAAAAATGAGCATAGTTTGGACCTTGATAACTTAAATGGCGGATAACATTAACAGTTATATATGTGTGGCAAAACATCGTGATTTTCGAGTCTAATAGCGAATGTTTCAAAAATAGTCTAAGGTTATATTCAAGAGGAGAGTGTATACACTTTGGTTACTCGATAAAGAAAGGCTGACATCGTGAATGACAATAAAAGTGACGAAAAAGCAAGTCTCGTGTGGTATGCGGATAAGGGACAGTGACATCAGTTAAACAAATTATGTTGGTAAAATCACTTGTTAGTTACTTTCCTATGTCGTGTTTTTGTGATCCTTTCTTATCGGCCTAATGAATTTCTGTTTGAGTGTTATTTTAATCGTTCTTGGTATTTCATGAATTAAATGCTTTCCTTATTATCTTTAAAATAAATTCTAGTAAGGTTTATAAACAACATTGCAGTCTTTCTATTCAACCAAATTTGACTAAAATATGAATTGTAAATATTTATCAAAAGATGAAATTGTCGGTAAATGTTTTCATGTATAAGGTCTCTCTAATTATGCTTTAAGGTTATTATGGTAGTTTTTAGATGCATTGGCGTATTTCTTAATTGCATCCTGTCGATGGAGAAGAGAAACTGACAATAATTCGCCATGACAGTTCCTCACACGTTCAGGTGGAAAGACTGTCAAATTGAGTTTATAAACTTCTGTAAATAACTTCCGGTTTGAGTACGTCGTAAAACCCTTGGTTATTATGTTCGCATAACTTCTGACGCCAACTCCACCAGACCATTGTTACTTTTTGCTATCGATTTAAGGAATTGGAGTTGTTTTGTATTAATTTGTCACCTTTCTTAAGATCATAGTTCGTTGTAACGCATTTATGTTTTTTTTTTCTCTCGTAAAAGTTCCCTTGTTTACATCTTTCATTCTTTGCGTGCTCAGAGCCAAGTCCTTTCTTTTTATAATGAGCATCAAAAGGTTTACTCATCGAATTAAAAAATTAAATTATGAGGAAATTTTATTTTTTGTCTTGATTTTAAAATTGAAAGAGTTCTCTCGTAAGAAATTGACTTCATTTCCTCAACGAAAAGACCTCAATCGCGTAAGAAAAACACTTAGGAATTTAGGAAATCCGAGAATCACTGTTGTTTCCTTATCAAGATCTGTGGCAGCTTCGATTCAGGTTTTGTATTTTTATTAGAGATTATCAAATCAGCGGGAAAGTTTACAGCGTTAATAAAGAAGCCAGGTTTAAAATAGGTAAGCTTATAAAAGGATGACATTCTAACAGCTCTTGAGATAACTTTTAAAAGTATGCACATATGAAATACACTATCGAAAGCGTGGACGTTGAAGCCTCTCATTTACAACGAGTATAACGAATAAACCGATCTTAGTTTTTTGAACTATAAACTTTCTGATTGTAAGATCTTCTGTCGGTATATATAGATAACATAGATGGAATGAGTTATGTAGTGGCTAGTGCGTTCCGAGTGTTGGTCTTATGTGGATGTGTTCGTGTTTGTGTTTCTGTCCTTGGCAGTGATTAGTACATAATTTTAGCTTTGTAAACGTTTGAAAGATAAAAAGGAGAAATGTAAAGTCTTTCTTTTTCTTAATCTTTTTCTTGATACTAGAAGATTAGACCAAATTTCATCCTTGTTTTTTTTTTTTTTTTTCCTTCCAGAGTAAACGGTGATCCTCTGAAAATCGACTTAATGGCGCCTAGACCCTGGGGTAGAACAGAATAAGACTTTTAAAAAAAACTCATCATTTTTGTGATTAGACTTACAAGATATTGATTTTGGGAAAACAAATGGTTAGAAAAAAAGTACAGGATTACCTCTTTTGCGCACTGCGCAAACCTGATTCGCAGAATGCGTTTTTAAAAATCTTTCTTTAAATGCAAATCAAAAACTGCGTATTTTTTAGTCCGATTTCACAATTATTCTCACTATTTATTGGTTGGTCATTCAAGTAGATTATTTAATTAGACCTGTGCCAGAACCGGACATTCACGCGTCGCGCTGCCCAGTTGAGTTCAGTTTGTATACAGTTTTCGCTTTGATAAGTTATTTTAATTGTTGTTGTATGTTTTTTGAGATCGAGAATTGTTGTTCTAACAAAAGCCCATTGTGTTTTTTCTTTCTCAATGACATAGCGTGATTTTTATTCTGTTGGCTTTTTAAACTTGTCAGCGCCTAAAGTAATTGAAACTGACATTTGATGGAGTCTCTTTCGGGTGGAAGTCGTCGTCAGACAAGCTTTTTGAAGACAAAAATCGTCCCTTTAAACACCGGCTTAAAAAATTAAGGTACAAATTCAGTTTCGTCCGCAGCGAGCTTGTAGTTTTTCTTTTTGGGTGCAAACATGCGGCGTATTTTCATTTCCTAAGCTCTGCGTTAATTATGCTAATTGACCCTTGGGAATATCTAGTTTCGTTTGCAAACTCATTTTACAATTAAGACGCTTCTGTAAGACTCATCCATTGCAACATGTTGTTGTGTTTGTTATTGAAAACGCCACTATAAAACGATTTAGTCATATTTGAACAAAACTTATAAACGGAAGAACAGTTTTTCATAAAATTGGGAAAGACACTACTGTTCCGGGCTGTTCTCTGTGACACCAGCTTGGCTGTGCAAGTATTCCAATTCTGAAGTAGTTGCCAAGTTGGATGTGATCCTTAGGCTAAGATTTGTGTGAGTCGCTCATCACCCAGAGCCAGAGACTAGTTTCCAACGAGAATTCACAACCACAAACAACAGTAATTGTGAGTATTGTGTTGAGAAAACGTGATCATATGTTTGATTTGTTGTGTTTCTTCGCCAGTAAGCTCCTTCAGTAAACAGGCTTTTTATTTCTTTAACACTATATTCGCGCTTTCGAATGTAAACAAACTGGATCAAATTAACAATCTGTATTATTGGCGCGGTTTGCCCACACACATTTTCTTCACAGTAAACTTTTCACTTTAAGGGAAGCCTTGAAAACGCCATTTCGGGAATTTAGTAGTGCTTGAATCGCGTGATTTGAAGCGAGTGTGTGTTTGCTGTACCCACAATCAAGTGCTAAAGGAAGAAAGAAATTTTAAATTCAAATTCTATATATTTTTTTCATTTTGCTTGTGTTTTAATTCGCTTCTCAAGGCAAATTTAGCGTTAACCGAATCATTTTGATACATTCATTCATCTACTCCCATGCCGGCATGGTACTGTACTAGCTATATTACGTTGCGCGAACTGGAAGAATTCATTCGTAGAAGTCTCTATTTTTACTCTGTTTTCATTCATCAGGTTTTTGTCAAAATTAAAAATAAATTCATTTCTTTGTCTTTATTTCTATAATATTTGGTGGTTAAGACGGACTTGTAATTTTAACGTATTTCAGTTACCTTGTGAGTTGTCAAATGATTTGCATTCTGTGACTGTGGTTCTTCTTCACTGCAGTAGTTATAGAATTACTACACAGTTTGTCTTCTTGTCAGCAAAAACACTATAGTATACCTACTGGTTACTACCATATATAAAAATATTTTTAAAAAGCCTGTGGTCCAGTTCTCAATTATCTTGATATTTTGATTTAATTCTAACTCACTGGCCTTTCAGTCACCAAACTTCAAAAGTTATTACTTTAAAATTCTGTTTAAGCAATAAACATTTACCGAATATACTTCGTTACAGTAGAACAATGAACTCCTACATTCTTGTTTTATACATGTGAAACTAATTCTGCAGATTATATTTTGATGTTTTAGTATCGGTTGGATTTCTATCTGTCCATGAGTCAAAACTTTTTCTTGTATAGTCACTGAGTTTCGAAGATTTGAAAGACCTATAAACGAAAACTTTATTTAAGCAAACATTTCTGTTGGCATGATCGGCTGGAGGTTTTTACTAAAGTTCAAGGTCGGAACACTTTAAAGCGAGTGTTATTTTAGAATTTCTTTGGTTTACTGTGGCGACTCGTGTTTCCTTCGGAAAGACGACACGCATCGTTTAGTCTCGCTGGAATCTTCTGGGGATCAAGAGATTAAGTATTTGGATTGTTTAGTAAAGACGTTTTTAAGAAGGAGATACAGGAACCAGACATTTTAATTTCGCTCTAATTAGTATCAAAGTCTTTGGAAAATAATAGTTACGTTGAGAAAAAATTACGGAGAAGTTTTGTTTTTAATTTTATGATAAATATTGTTGTGTTTGTTCACTGTTTGTATTTTAGTCCAAGGTAAATTCCCGTCTCATGTTTGTGTTTTTGCTGTGGTTTATTTCGTCTTTGTCATATTGACTATTGTGCCTTCTTTATCTCGCACAACTCTATTATAGATTTTGCTTCTGGGAGAACCATTGCAGAAGTGTAAATACCAGAATTTTTGGTTATGTGTAGTCTGACAAGATATCTTAAAGTAAAATGTTTCTGAACTTATGCGATAGTACAAACCTAGGTCAGATAAAGATGTCTGGTGTGGTTAGTTCGCTGTTATGTTGTGATATTGTAGCTTACTTATTGTACAGCATGAACAACATAATTGACGAGAAACAATGAAACAGCCATTAGCTTTCGATTAATTGTCATTTTAATTAGCACGTGGATGTTTATATGTAAGTTATTTTAAAGATTTTTTGTACTCTCAGCTTTCTTTCTATCTCATTTTACCATTTTATTTCTGGCATATCTTCTAAATTAGCTAACTTGTTTTGCTTTACGTTGAGTTGAAAGGAATTATGCTCTCAAAATTGTATTTAAAAAATACGAAAGTCTCAGTGTTTTGTTTACATTGTTAAGAGAAGCCCACCTTGGATGAGTTTCATAGCGAGAATTACTCTGGCGCGAGAGAATGATTGTTTTTGTCCGAATGAAGAGGTTGTTGACGCGAAACAAACGCTAACTTCAGTCATAGGACAAAGAAGAGAAGAACTAAGAAATGACCGGATCAAAATGAAGCATGATGTCATGTTTGTATAATATCCGTTTAACGAGTGTTTTACACGAGCCTTCGATCATCGTAAGTCTTTCGCTTCAATTCAATTCCTCTGCTTGTTGCTCATGCGCACTTTTGTTGCTAATTAGTTTTGATACTGTAGTTCGTTTTACAGCCAATTTTTTTTTCTGCACCAAAACTGTAGTTCCGATAAAGGTCAGCTGTTAAAATGCGAAAGTCTAGGCTGGTATCCATAAAATGAAAGTTTGTGTCAGTCTTTCGTCTAAGTCGTTGAGAATCTGGCTTCTAGTCTTCTTTTTATTATCATAATTATCAATATAATAACCTTATCTCGGTGCCAGTCAAAATATCGTATGTCGAAGAATAAACTTTGCGATAGGTATTTGTCTCTAGGCATTCGGTAGAGCGGCGCTGAATTTCAAATGACTTCGTATTTAACATTCCTCTTAAACGCTTGGGCAAACAAGCCTCCCAAATAACAAATTCCACGCATTAAAAGCGTGCGTTATTTTTTAATACACTAACATCCGGTCATTGTTCGAACGCAATTCTTGATCAAAAGTTTTTCAGATTAAGCTTGTTTCAGGACTTCTTCAATAGTTTAACCTTCTTATCGCGAAAAATTATAATTTAATTTGCCGTTTGAAGAAAATGTTTAATAGACTCAAAATTTTAAAAAAGCTATGAATTTTGCTTTATTATTTATTAATTTGTTTTTTAAGCTCTTATAAATTGTTCTCGTAAGTGTCATAAGTTATAAACAGTGCCAGAGCAAGAACTTCAATCTGCATTGCTGTTATTGTTGACGGATGACCTTGTACTTTCTCGTTACGAATGAGATAAACTTGTGTTAACAGTCCAATATATTTTAAAAATATACGAGTTATTAATTCTGTTAGCTTAACAAACGAAATATGTTAACGAAGTATTAGTAAGAAATAAAATTTGAAGTTTAACAGCTCTGGCTCATTCCGTTCTGTTTCAGTGCCACCTTAATTCTGTAAATTTTTCACTGCCTTAAAACTGCCAACACAAATTAGCAATCTAAACTGTCATCGATTCAACGGAATCTCCTCTTGGTACCGCAGAGGTCACTGGTTCGAATGCTGGTGAAGCTTGATTTTCTATGCAAGTTTTTATTTCGCAGTTTCTTTAACTTTGTATTCTAACCACCAAAAACATTTTAAAAATATTATTACTTCAAAAATGGTACAAACTCAATCGCCACAACATCTTCGCTTTACTTGGAAGACATTTTGCTGGTTTGCTTACAAATTTAGTAACATTTTCACTACGTTTGCACAGCTGCGGTTAATTGATGGCGAAGAACTTTAATTTCCACCTCTTTTAAAGGTTTCTTTTTACTATTTATTTTGCTAACGGAATTTTACGAGGTACATATGACGAGGTTCTTTAAAATCCCTCTAAGGTTTCTCTTTCAAGTAATAAAGTATTGTAATCAATCCTTTAGTGAATTCCGGTCTGTACGTCATATCGATAAACTCAACAAAAACGTTTAATGCATTGTATAACTTATTTATGTAACAAACATTTGTACAAGGAAATCATACCAGAAAACACCCAAGAGATTCCAGTATCTTTTAATATGCCAATTTTGGTAAATTAATGACGGATCCCTGTCGCGTGATCCCAAACATTTGGTACACTCCCAGGTGGAGATCAATATCCACATGTCTTTTTTGTGGTCGGCAATAGTCCGCGTGGACTATTGTCATTTCAAGTGGTTAAATCGATTATTACAGACAGCCAGATACCCGGCATTCTCGAGTACATTATCTCATTGTTTCCATTTTGCTTTAGTCAAAACATTTCCCTTCCCTCTTGTAAAGGTCGCTTAATGCCCAGAAGCAAAGTAGTAAAAATGATAAAAATTCACTAACGCTAGCGTTGTTCGGAAGTCACGTCCTCACATAACACTCGCCTTAACCATCGAGAAAAATGCAGTTACGAAATCCTAACAGTAAGTACGACTGTGAGGTCATTTAGAATTCAGTTTAACACACACACTTGGAGTAAACAATGATACAAGTAATTTGTTTTTTGTTTTGAATTTGTTTGCATTGCTAAAATGTTGTCCATTGTTTTTTCAAGCAACGAAGTGTTGAAAATGTTGCTTGACAGTTTCTGGAACTTATCTTTCATAACGTTCAGAATGAACAACTTGTTTGAGAATGTGTTTTTTTTTCGACTCTCTTCTGGCCAACATTGGTGATGTCATTGTTTATAATCTGCTTTGACTTTGGAGTACAACTTAAGCGAATGAAAAACAAAAAATACGATTTTAAGGTTAAAGTTAAAACTTGAAAAGGATCGTCTGTTGTACAAGCTAATATAACCTTTGGGTCTATACAAGAAGTTCCTGAGAAGATAACGGATTTTTAAAGATCCTAAAATTCCAGGGTGGTAAAACCGTTAATGAGCCATATATTCTTTGATAAACTTCGGTTATATCGCAAGACCACTTTTAACCTATTGGAATCATAGTTATGGGCATTTTTTTTTTCGCATCGCAATTCAAAACATTTATTTGAATCTCTTTTGAAAAGGAATAAGTGTAAAAAATTTTTCGCTTATATCAAGAAATTAGCTTGTTGAACACCAATTACAATCTTAATTCTGCGAATATAATGCTTTGTCAAAAATATGCGAGACTAAAGTCAGATCCCTTTTCTAGCAACATATAATTTGAAGCAATTTATAACATCTTATCGCCATATTTGCTCTAATCTGTAAACGCTTTTGTCCAGAACAACTTACAAATTTAACTTTTGATTTTGCACGAACTCGATATTGCAATGGGAAATCAAACTGGAAGTGAATTGATAAAATAACAAGTGGTGAAGGAATCGTTTGACCGGAATAATGTCTTATGTGCAACAAAGAGGTTTAGACGTTGAATATATGTGTAGTTTCCTCTATAGATATTTGATTGTTTTATTGGTTACCGCCAGTGTAATGCTTTGTGGAGATTAATTTAACAATCCAACTTTGATGTAGGCACAGGTCCTGTAGGCTATAGATCCACTCATTTTAAGCGAATCCTATAAAAAGACTCCTCCGAAATAAAAAAAAATAAGTTGAATTAAAACAAAGTTTATTGTAAAACAATTTTCAAAAATCGACATTTATCATTGCGTGTCTAACTTAATCGGTTCTTGAGATGCGTAGATGAGCTGAAGTGCGTGGGTCATTCACTTTCTTTTCTATACTAAAACAAATGGCGGGTTTTAATGGAACGATGAGTTGGAACAATGTCAGCTTATCGCCGTAAGTAACAAAAGAATTAGATTTGCGTTTGCCGGAAAACAGTTTTCTCACTTAGGTTTTTTTCTTCTGTGCTAAAGTGGTCGGCTGTTGAACGGTAATAACACCAGTGACTTTGCTAGGAGTATGTTGGAATGACTGACTCCAGTGATAACGAGTTGGTTATAGTCATCGTTATCGTTGATAATGGTAACAGTCAATGATGCAGATAAAAGATGATGATGACAGTGGCGCTTAATATGCTAAATAATAGTAATGGCTGTGTTTTGGATAATGGTGATAATGAGGGAAATAGAAAAGATTCAAAGTGATGACAATGATGTTGATGGTAACAATTTATGATGGTGATGATGAGATTATAGTATTTGGGAAAAGTTAATCAAAGATGATATTAGTTGTGTTTAATGGTGGTGACGGAGAGAGTAGTGGTGGTGATACGGCGGGTAGTGTGGATCAGTGGTTATCAAGACAGTGTTGAAAGACGCAAGTGGAGAAGGAGAGCAAGAGTGTTGGTTTGGAGGAGGATGCCATGAATCTAGCGAGATGGAGAGTGGGAGTTGGGCTGGTGTTGATACTGGTAGTGGTTAATAATGATATATAGATCGACTCCAATACATATCCGTTCACTGACAAATTAAGAACCACGAATTGACAAAGCAACCCTGTAGTGATTCACATGGCCAAAACCTTGTTAGAAAAAATAAACAAACGGCATTTCGGATCAATGAAGATCTACGGTCTCAAATATATGAAATATAGACTGCAAATGATGAATACCGTGAACAAAATGCCGCCTCACGTAGGATCTAAGAAGATCATTATTAGGGCACCCCGTTTATTAATATTCAAGGAATGAAGGATGGTTTTGCAATTTTTTTCTTTGAGAAATGGAATGTAATTAAAGGCAATAAGAACTTCTTTGAAAACTTGTAAATTTTTAGTATTTTTAGCATATTTTAGCTTGTTCTTCAGAATTAAAAATTCTTCTTGTTTTTTCATGTTTTTAGAATTTTTAAGCTGTTTTGAAATTCCAACACCCCCGTTTTTTAAGAACCTCCCCGTTTATTAAAATTTAGAAACATTTCCGACCACCCCGTTTATAAAAATTAGGCAGCTAAGAGTAATAACTGATGGTGACCCAAAGACATAGTATCTGATTGTAGTCTTCATAAGGCTTTGGATTTTTCCTGTGGGTGTGTTGTCTGTTCCGCACGAATTTCTTTATTCTTATATTTTCTAACTTAATCTTTTACCTATATATTTTAATTTGAAGTGAGCTTAATCCTTTTGTTCCATTTGTATGTATCCTGACTGAATAAGCGTGAGAAAACTTTAATTTGTACAAACAAGATAAACCGCACAGAATTGAAAATAAACATTTTTTTGTGATTGTTTTTGTTTCCTAGTTACGTATATTTTCTGACTAGCTTTTTTTTATCCTTTTATTGCTCATCGCTATGTCTTTTAATGCACTTTAATTCCATTTTGCCAAATTTTTGTTTTACTCAAAAAATTTTAGTTTCATGCAATCAGCTAGTTTATGTGGCTAAGAATACTTACTGTATATCTTTTGAGATATCAAAATTTATTTTCCAAATATGGCTTTATTCAAACATGCCCATAACCCGTAACTATCACTGACAAACTGGGCATTTTTCGTACTAATCTAAAGAGCATTAACTCAAAATACGTTGACTTGAAATCTGTTTTTTTTTTTTCGTAAGCCTGGTGGATTCTATGGGTTCCCTTGCCGCATCAGCTCAGCTTGAAATTCTTGAGTTTGATCAGTGTTTTACGAGACAAAGAAGGTATTCATATACTGTTTGTCTGTTTATTAACAGTTGACAAACACACAAATTAATTAAAGATAACTAAAATTAGCATCCTGTGAAAAAGGTTTTGAGAAAAATACACAGTTTAAAATTATGTCCATGACTAGGCTACTCGGTAAAAACTCTACTTTATATCTACTGAGTACAGAGGCTCTGTGCAGATCAACCGAATATGTATAACAAACATTTTCAATCTGCAGTCTTGGGAAACAGTAAACCAAATTTTGATATTTATAGTAATTTTATTAGTAGCAAGTTTTCAACGAAGATTTGTTACAAAACTTTAAGTCACATGTACAAACGCAATAGTTATACTTATAGCTAATGGGAACTTGATCCGCGCTATGTCGTGAATCTGATCAAACCATGTCTTGTAATCAGAAATTCACCATAGCTTTTGTGACGTCCTGCTTAGTAGATTTGATGAAAATTAAAGCTATTGTTAAAAACTTATTTTTTGTTTTACAGTTATCTAATTTAGTTTTTTTTTACGTGTTCCTCATCTTAATAACATTTGTTGCAACCAAAGCTGTGTTTCAAGACATTTCTTTATAGGAAAGAAACGGTTCCGAGATTCAATGCCTTCAAAACATATTACAACAGTAGATTTGTACATGGACAAGCTAGAAACAAAAGAAGTTCAAAACCAACAAGTTAAGGAAAGGTCATCTCTCAGAACTTTACGAGAAATCCGCGCAGATAAAATATAGTGGCATAGTCCTGAAGACGGAGTTAAGATCCTTGTTAAAAGTGACAAAGTTGAATTGAAAGCTTACTCAGTTTTAAGAGCAACTAGTGTGATTTTCGTGTTCTTTCGTTCAGTTTGACTTGGAGTAGACTCAGTAGATCTAAAATTTCATTTTTGCTACGTGGCTTAGTAGAGATGTCATCTGACTTAACCTTGCTAGTAATTGTGTGCTCGGTTTTAGGTGTAGTCATCTTTTGTGTGTTCAGTGCAGTTGTATACTTCTGTTACAAATCAAGATATCAAGAAAAATCAGAGTCTTCGTACACCGACTCAAAAGAAGGTAGAAGCACCTTTTCTCCTGACATAAAGATGCGAAACAGTTTGCAGGTAGAGAGAGGGCTTTTCTCTCACCCCAGCAAAAGAAGTTTGTCTTTTCGTCATTGTCCAAGCGTGACAACTTTAGAGTCTAACCGAGCTTTTGACTACGAGAACTCCGAGAGTATTTCTGATGGAGAGTTTGAAGAAAAAAGTGATTCGGCCACCTTGGGTGATTGTCGAGGGGAAGAAAAAGGGATGATATCACAACATGACGAGATGTTAGCAATGCGGAGAGCTCTGAAAACACGATTGGAACGGAAACGCCAAAGTATACAATCTATTGATCAAAATTGTTATCAACCTTCTCTTCATTCGCATGGCGAGCTTTCTCTTGAAAGCCAAGACATTGTTCTGTATTAGCAAGTTTGCATTTGTCAGAATTATAGGAATATTTTCGGTTTATCGAGATTATTTCCTCATGTTTTCTCTTTTCTGTAAATAACGTGCATTTGTGAAAAAGGAGTAACTAGAGAATACCTAGCAACTATTCATGATTTAACCGCGCATTTATTTTTAAAGAACAACGAATGCGCAGAAATAAATTTCCGACAGTTGCGGGATATTCTGTAGTTATAAGCTAAAAAAAGTAGAACGAGAATTTACTTTCATTACAACTTCATTAACATCCTTCAAGAAAAAAATTGTTTGAACTAGTCTGCTTAAAAGAACGAACTTCTTCAACTCTTAAAAACAAATTTGCTACAAATCGACATTGGTGACCGCGAAGTCATTTTTTAAACTAAATGAAGGATAGCAAATACAGATATAGTTGCGCTAACTAAAGCTAAATCCTTAACGAACCAAATGGCCCATGAAGCCGGCGCATATCTCCAGTTTCTGTAATGTTAAACGGACGAGAGTCTTTGACTCACCCCTGGACGGGACACTAATCCATTGGAGATTAGCTCCCAGCAGACGCGAGTGCTCATTTGCCTACCCCGAAAGGATGGAAAGCTTAGTTAGCTTAGGTGGAAAAGTCACACAAATATTCAAATTTTGACAGAGCTGGGGATCGAACTGGGACCTTAATTGTGGTCGGGGGTAGAGATCATACAACGATGTTAACCATGCATGCTCGCCCAGCTACAATTTACTGAAATTTATTATATTAATCATTCCAGATTCTAGAATTTCCTGTGTTGGACTGATAAAACTTTTAACTTCTTCCTCCACTCCCCCTCCCCTACTTCCTTTGCCCCATTTCCCCCTCCCCTCCTTCCTGTCCCCC
>JANCMA020301989.1:0-12073 GCA_024336925.2 Zoanthus solanderi | reverse complement strand
TGCATGATGTAAACAACTATTTGAGACTAAAGTCGTGGCTTTATAACTAACACAGAAAAGCTAGGGAGATTGCATGATGTTATCAACTATTTGAGACTAAAGTCGTGGCTTTATAACTAACACAGAAAAGCTAGGGAGATTGCATGATGTAAACAACTATTTGAGACTAAAGTCGTGGCTTTATAACTAACACAGAAAAGCTAGGGAGATTGCATGACGTCAACAACTATTTGAGACTAAAGTCGTGTTTTCTTTTCCAGTTGAATTAAGCGCTGTCACTGATGATAATCAAATGTTAAAACAGAAAATACAAACGCTAGAGAGTGAACTAAAAAGGTAGGTGACTGTTTTCTTTTATTTGGAATAAATTATATTCAAATATACATTGGAGTGTATTTCTAATTGATCTCAGTTTAGCTTTACATTTTGTTGGCATCATTCGCATATCTAAAAAAGGAAAGAAGTGAATGTTGTTTGAGGGCCATATGTTAGAAAACGTTTTTAGGTTAATATGTCACCCTCATAAAATAAAGTTTATTGTATTGTGTCGTATTGTATTGTGTTGTATTGTACTGTATTGTATTGTATTGTATTGTATTGTATTGAGAGAATTTTTGGCTGTAAAGCTAGACTGCAAGGCTTTTGTTTTCGTGAAAAAGAAAAATTGTTTTGTAGTTTCTATATCTTTATTTGCTGCCCCTTTCTCACATTCAGAATCCATTCATGAGTTTAAGATTGTTCTTTAAGATTGTGGGACACAATGTGCACCTACTGTTATAAAATTAAAGAAGGCCCTTCATAAATGCAGGATTGATATAGTCCCCAACGTTAAAGGATATCTATTTACGGCCTGCAACAGGTACAGACGAGAAAACAATCGAATGTCCTCCGACAATTCCCGTTTACAAGCGTCTTATAAAGAGTTGGAAACTCAAACCCGACAGCGCCAAGATTCCTACTTGAGGAAACAGGTACTATCTATAAGTTAGTAGGAAGAACAGCTAGCTAGCCTTGGTTGAAAATTTTGACGTGTAATCGTGCATTTGATTTAAAAATAAAGCTTTTGTATTAAAGCCAGGGCTGACATTTCTGCGCGGTCAACAGGGCTGAGTTCAACCCCAGGGTTGAAAATGTTCGATGTAATCGGCCCCTAAATTATTATTTTTACTGGAAAGTTTACTTTTTTTTACCTTCGTCTCAATAGTACTTTTTACCACTTGTACCTTCATGGCTACATAAAATTTTAAATAAAGAAGTATAATTTTTGTTTCATTTTATGCTTCCACATTATTTGTGTAATAATTCTCAAATATTTTTCATTCTGTAGAATAATCTCCGTAGCAAAGGTGAAAAGGAAACCAATGGTAATTCATTCGATCAGGTGAGGAGTTCGATTCTTAGTCAGCTTTTGGGACACTGAGAAAAGACGTGGGATCTCTCCTGTGTGTTGGAAGTTACAGTTTCTCATTTGAGTGCTGAAAAGTTGAAGTAGCTATTAAAGTGATTTTCTTGTAAATGAACTGGGAGCTTGCGACACAATTGATATCGTACATTCAAGCGGCTCAGTGTTAATCCCTCTCGTTATTTATCTACTGGCCATTATAAAAACAAAAAATCTTTAGAATTGTATTACATGTTTCATGTTTGTATGTGGTCAAACCATCTTTTGTGTGTTTAGACCATTTTGTATTAGAAACTTGTTGTTTTGTTTTAGCGTTTCGAAGTAAACTATAATGTTTGCTACATTCCACTAATCTGTGCACCTCTAATGTAGACATCAGCGTTTCAAGATAACGTTGCTAGGCTTGAAAAACAACTGAAAGATCAAAAGGAAAAAGCCGAAAAAGATTTGAGACTCGAAAAAGACAGAAGCGCAACTGCGGTAAGACTTTTCTGTTTAGGTATTGTTGTTATTCTGATTACCGTGATGAGGTATACAACGTATGGTTTCTATAGCAACTTTGTCGTCATTAACTCTATTTCAGAAAGGTGTACGAAATACGTCTACAATTCAACAAAGCTTTTACGTTTAAAATAGTGATGTTGATTTAATAACCATCCAAGAAAAGCATGTTCTTTGTTTATCTCTTTGTTTGCCATTACATTTTAAGCATCACATAATTTATTGAAGAAGGGTTTGAGACTGGTGTGAGTGTTTTCTTTATAAACACGCGCGCGTGCGTGTATTTGTAAATAATAGACGAACTAAAAGTCTTTAACTTTTATTATGCAATCTGAGTTAACTGCAATGCGTGGCGCGATACATAACTTCACAAACTTATAGCAAGAGTTAAAATAATTAAGTACACAGTTGAAATGGCGTATTTCAAATATAATTAAATAGAAATCACAAAAAAATTGTACATGAAGAAAGATTAAATAATAGAAAAAAAATAACCCGAACAGCATAATTTACGGGAGGAGGTAGCGAAGCATCAATGAGATTTGTCAAAAGCTGAAATTCTAACCGTAAAAGAAAATTGAGCAACCTTGTTCTAGAATTACACAGCAGTCCTTCAGCAGTAAGTTGAGTGTTTCAGTAAAGGATTAGAAGAACTCAACCAGTATTTGAAGTGTTTTCACACGTCGGCACACTTTAAACAGTAAGTTTTCTCGATTGAGTAAGCATCGCCATCTTGTCAATGAAAGCCGGGTCTGCATATTTTTGCTTTTTGTGTTCGCCACCACAAACAAACCAATTTCAATGATGGCAGATCCGGTATTCAGTAAGTCTAGCAAAGGGTTGAATTTCATTTTTAAAAATTAAACAGAAAAACAAGCAAAAACATCACAAAGTGCTGTAAATCTGTAGGTTGTACACAAGAACCCCTAATTTTAAACGTGTTTGAAAAAAAAAACTTAATGTGTTTATACATGTATGGTGAGATGTGTCAAAAAACCCGCCAAATCACCTGAGTTTATACGCTGATAAAGGACGACTTTTGCTGGAGTTTTAAAAAAAAAAAAAAAAACATTTCATTCATATCTAGTAGTTTGGATTTATTGAAAACTCGGTCATTTTCAAGCGATACTTTAAACCCCATTTGTGAACAGGATATCACGGTTGTGGCGACAGGTAGATCGAAATCACGTAATTGATTACATTTTGCGCTTGCGAATTTTGTACAGTGAACGAAGGTTGCATATTAAATACAGATAGCCTTTTATTGGTACAGTGTAGTACATATGACTCTTTTTCATTGATAGAAATTAATATATTTTTCAATAATTTTATTTTTTGTCTCCACAGATAAGTTACCTTCTCTTGGTCGCAGTTATTGTGTTTGCCGTATTGCTGGCTTTTGCTACCGATATCGTTAGTATACGACCAGGAAATCGTTCAGTTCTCGAGGTCATCACTTGGCTTTGGAGAAGATAAAGCTGTTATCCATATTTGTAATTGAATATTTTAAAATGCTTGAACATTGTATTTTAATTTGATTTTGGCCGATATTACATATCTTGCTACGTTAAATCTAATTTCTATTTAGCTTTCTTATCTGACTTTGTACTTGATACTGGTCTGCTGGTCTGACCACGGCTCGAACAATGGCTGGTTTAAAAGAAATAATCGTAGAAAATACATATTCTCTGGAAATCTCATCACTCATATTAGACGTTTATAATTGTAATTTATTTCTGTAAGAACACAACGAAGTAATGCAAACATATTACGGCGATGTAATGAAAAATACGATTTCTTTCTTTGATTATGAATACCTTTACGGATTTTGTTTTTATCAAGTCTGAATTCTAGTAATGTTTATTCGAATGCGTGTTATATTTTTGCGAGTGTCATTTTAACAGACATCAGTATTAGCATTTCTCGAGAAATTTGATATGGAAAATACTAGGTACTATTTCAATGCTAATTAGAATTTAAAGCTTAAGAATATGGAGGCTAAGTATTCGATTTTGACCGATTTTGCAGACTATGATTGTAAAGCAGAAATGCAAAGCCTTAGTGTTTAAAAGAACAAGTGATTTATATTGGAGTTTTCATTATCTTGCATTGCGGTCACCACATTGTAAGTACCTCCACCCCTGGGAATTTCGATTGGTTCTTAAGATTACAGAAAATGATGCGCGTTCAAAAAATAAAACATTTAATAGCCGTCACCTGGCCGAAATATTTTATTTAAAAGGATACTTTTTGTACCTCGAATACCAAGAAAATCTTGCTCAACCATATCTGAACTTTACTAATAGTTTATTACAAAACTAACACTCAAGACAAAGTAGAGCAAATATTCTGCAGGACAAAGGTTAATCAATGAAGATTTACTATTTTGATGATGATCTTGAATACTGAACCGATTATAATATACCAAGTTTGAATTATTGTAGCAACAAAGGAGCTGTGTTGCGTCTTCATCCTTTAAACAAGTCTCCAATTGATTTAACTATATAATTGCTTTGAAGATTAAAAGTATTAATAGTTAATCAGTCACTACAATTATACAATACTTCCACCAGCACGGTTCTCCTCCTTTTGAAACATCAATTTATGCAACGGTCAGTGGAAAACTTACTGTTTCCCTTTTGCTTTTTAATTTTTCTTACGATCTTCCAACTTCTCTATTTCCATGGTTTCTTAACCTCGTATGTTTCAGTACCTTTTTCCTACTGTCATACATTATTCTCTGACTATTTTTTCCTATATACCATCATCTCTTTTTAACCTTTTCTATTTTAACTCAGTCATCCCTTTCTACATTCCATCTTTTTCAACCATTCATCCTAATCTATTCCTTAAGTCCTATTCTACGTTCAGTCATTTACTATCTTCAACCTAATCTATATTCCACCCTTTTCTACCTTCATCCCATTCTACCCACCACCCTGTTTTACCTTCACTCTATTCTACCCTCCACCCTGTTTTACCTTCACTCTATTCAACCCTCCACCCTTTTCTACCTTCATCCTATTCTACCTTCATCCTGTTAAACTTTTCTTTCCTTTTACTGGGTTCTTTCTGGTTCCTAAAACAATGAAGAAACTTAACATTTGTTTTGAAAGCTTCGGCCATGCCAAGATGCACTCATTGTCAGCGAGAAGCGAAGCGTGGCGATTGAGCACAGTAATTTTGTTTGGCTGTACAAGTTTGAAATAGTCTTCCCTCCTGAATGAAACTAAGAACAGTCTTGCTATAAACACTTAATAGCTTAAACTTTTCGTGAAAATCATTATTTAAGAATTTTAAGTGTAATAATACGAATTTTCAATAAATTAAGTGATTTCTCAAATTCCTTGATCTCCTGTTTCTAATTAGGACTGAAATTTAGAAAGTTTCTTCCAGGTCCCTGGAAAACTCCAGGACTGTACAGATAATTTCCCTGTACTCTTGGAAAACTCCTTGTTGATATTTTTCATCAGTTTTATAAACAAAACCAATCTGCAGAAGCATCTGACTCATTGTAGTTTTTGTATTTTATTACACAACTTCAGTTGCTGTTTCTGTAGGAGCAAAAACTTGATATCGTTTTATTTTCGCCGAGAGAGAAATTGGGGTTGAGTCCTGGAAAAATATATTTTCTGCTCTAGGAAACTCCTGGAAATTTGTTATCATTAGTCAGTGAGCACCATGAACTAAAACTGGACGACGTTTTTACAACGATCCGTACGCACAGAACGTTCGAGCGGGAAAATGTATACGTCACTTCCTTCCGTCGTCGTAGTGGAGTTTCTAGTTTCCAAGCATGCATAACGTTGGCTTAAGGCCAGGCTAAACTAGGAGGTATTTGTAGTTGCGGAGGTATTTGTTTCCCAGTTTAGCCGCGCGAAATGTTGCGGAAACAAATGTTGCAGAAACAAATGTTGCGGAAACATGTTGTGGAAACAAATGTTACTGCTTGGAAACAAAATTAGATTTTGCCTGATGTCAAAAACATTTTTGTTTCCTGGACACAAACCATTTGTTTCCGCTAATTTATAGCCACCGAGGGAAACGTAGCAAGAACCAATGTTTTCCTAGATTAGCCTGGCCTTACCGTAGCGGGACAAGTGAACTTCTAATGACTTTGATATTAATAAGAGTCTACTATAACAACTACCAATAAATATATAAATAGATTTAACACTCTGCTACTATTTTACGTCGAAGACAAATTGTTTACAAATCTCTATACCACTGATTCAGGTAAGTATCTTAAAATTTGACCAGGATTCGGTCCGAAAATTTGACCATTTGTGTGAAACAAAGTAGGAAAAGTGTTTCTGTTGGTTGAATTGTTGAACTGGTTATTCTTGTGTTTCAAATGTGAACAGTTACATGCAGAAGACGTTTCTATGGCAACAAAACTAGAGCTGTAACTCCGCTGGTCAAGGTTATCGAAAGATAAGGGCTTATCCTCCAGTACCATGCCCTCATCAAGGTAGTCAAATTCTTGATGTGGCCGGCAGCATGGCAGTTTCTTTTTTCTTCTCCGTTTCGTTATTGTATCACAAGCATCACTGGAACCCAGTGTCCCAGTCTCGCTTACGACAGCAGTGTCTATACTGGTGTTCGTTATATCATCAACACCAATCAGCGCTCTTTCCACGCGAGTGGCACGCGAGGTAGAGTGGGTTTTCGCGCGGAATACAAAACCATCTTCCCTAACATCGTGTTTTCCGTTCTTTTGTTTTATTAAGATTTGCTTGTTTAAAAACCTGCAAAGAAAGTGAACAATTATCATTGATAACAACATAGGAGGGGAAGTGAATTTGGTTTACTGTTCAAACCGGTTAAAGGAGCATTTTGTATTTTTCCCTCCGGGTTTTACTTTCTTTTTTTCGTTTTGTTTGATTGGACGCCTGTAAAAAACAAAGCTGCATTTAATTATTCCTAACGCTTTTCTTCATATTGAACACAGTGGGTCTGAATTTTTCTTTAAACTCAGCCTAATCATAAACTAAAGCTCGTACGACATCCAATGTTTGAAGTTCCAAAAAGTTTTCATAACCTTACAATGCCATTTACCTCTAATTTCTAAAACTTTCGACACAGATTAAGATTCACTATGAAAACAACTAACGCTTGTGTGTCGGAAAACAAGGTATTTCATAAACGCTTGGTACGATGTCCTCCATTCGGCGCTGTTCATTTATCACAACTTGTGAAAACCTATTGCTTGCGGGATGTGACCTAAATGCTAACCATCGAGTATCATCAGGTATGTATAGCATATGCGTAAATTTGCTAAATTTAAAGAAAGGCGACTGACCTGCGTTTGTACCTATCAAGAAGAAGAAAAGCAATTGCACTTAACCAGACAGAGATTATCAGAATCGGGATTGCTATAAGATAGCCAACTTCACTACTGCTGACCTACAAATAGAAAAAAATGAGTGAAGAATCTTAATGCTGATGAAAGTCATGAATGGGTCATGATCTTGATGAAAATGGTGGTGATGATATTTGATAGTGCGTGATTGGTAATTGTGAGACTGATACAATGATGGTCAATGATGTTAGTTAATATTACGTTATGCCAGTTACAGTTGCTGACAAAGAAACAATGAATTTTAGGACATCTCAGTCTCTTCTCGTTTCCGCTAAGAATTGGAAAAATACTTACATGTTTGACTCGTATGACATTTATTGGGTTGTTCGGATCATAGTAGCACTGATAAGGAGGCGAAAAGGGCTGAAATTGGACAAACAAGTCATTTTAAAAAACACGTATATGTTGTAGATAATGAGTTTCATTGAGTGGTTAATATATTTCTCAAGTAGGCATGCATGTTGTATTCAACTATTTCTGTCTTTTTTGTGGCAACTAAATATTTTTGGCGAGATATGTTCACATTGAACTGAGTTCCCTTTCCGGTCCACTACAATACTAACTCTGAGGCCAATTTGAGAAGGAAACCAGTAAGTTTCAAAAATATTTCTTGATATGCTGAAGTGCATATATTTGAGATAACAAAATAGTAAGTTTTGGCCCGGTTCGCTGATCTGTATTTTGAAAAGATTATTACGAAAACGGCTAGTAAAACCTTCAGTAGGGTGCCGTATTGCACTTTTATTGCAGGCTCTGAACCGTTGCCTTTGATGTCACAACGTCAAACCGCCGAAAGTTTGCACTTTTGCCGTGAGATTTTAAGCGAAATTATCAAGTAGAGGCGTTGCTTCCATTTGTATAAAGCTAAATTTATTTATAAATCATCGCCACAAAATGCTTACAGTTTGTCAAAAAGAGTAGATTCCGGAATCTAGGAAACATTGGCTCCTGAATTCCAAAATCCAGGAAGTAGTAGCTCGTGAAATGTGGAATACGGATTCGCTCGCTCCTACTCTTTGGAATCTGGAATCCAAGACTGTCACGGATTACCTTACATGGGGCGAGAGTGGATCGTGGCATTTTGACGTGGAAACGTCAGGCAATAACAACCTTGCTGGATCGCGGGCGCAAGTATGGCGTCTAGTTGTGTGCTAGCACATTATTTTGTTTATTTCTAAGGACATGAATCGAGGAAACAATAAAAAAAAACTCATTTCTGAAAGCCAAAACAGGTGTAGTTTACCATATAAAAAATAATTAAGCTTCCCTTTAAAGATGGTGCTTTGCTTCGTGATGGGACTAATAAAAACAATCCGTTTTTAGATGCTTAATTCCACTAAGGTAATCCAGAAACCAGGACACTATTGCCTGTGGAACCCTACTCTTTGGAATCCAGATTCACCATCTTGGAATCTGGAATCCCGGAAAACAGATCTTATGGAATCTAAGAATCCACTGAGATGTAATCTTGAATCCAGTACCTGGGATCCGGAGTATAGTAGTCCACATCATGGAATCCGGAATCCAAGACTATCACGAAGTATCTTACATGTGGCGATAAATCGCTTAAGTCATGCTCTTGGAAACCAATCATATTGCAAGAACCATTAGTGAAAACGATTGGTAAAAACGTCCTAATTGAGTCTTTGTCTCTACAACTCATGCTGTTCTGTTTCTCACTTACCGTGCCATAGGTTTCCAGATATTTTAGTAGGCAAAGCTCTTCTCCCAAATCAGGCTTCCAGACGCACCTATCTCTCTTGCTTAAAAAACTCGTGCTACCGAATGTGAAAGAGCACTGGAAGAAAGCGTTATGATGAGTCAAGATTAAGGTTTACTTTTGTGTAATTGTCTCTGAAGATTGAGGTGGTCCAGTTCTTTCTCTAATTTTGTCAATAAGAAGCACTTTCAAAATTGGAGGAAAAACTAAAATGTGATTCCAAATTTTAGCACAGGCTGCCAATTAAACAAACAGTACAAAGGCGAAATCAAGTGCGAGTGACGTAGCTTTTGTACCGTTTGAATTGACCGTCTGTAAGTTTAATAAATATCACTGTTCTAAAACTCAAGTTGGTTTGATTTGGCGATAGCATAAAGTTTTTCAGGATTTTGAATTATGTCGGTTTCCTAGTTTTGTAGAAATTGTTTTACGATAAGTTTCGCAGGCACAGCGCAAGATAAGAGTGATTTGGTGCGAGAGTTATCACGAGTTTTTATGCGGTTATGAATTACTTAACTTGTACATTGTTTTGGCCAGGTTTCATATACATTCGCGCATCTTTTTCTTCTCTTTTCAAAATGAAATATGTGCCACGCAGGGTAAACCACACCAAATATCCACCTTTCAGGCAAGACAAAAAATAATGAATGATCTGCTCTCTCACCTTATCACATTGTACGAGAGCTTGCTCGTTCTCCATCAGAATTCCTTCTTGTTCGTGATTGATACTAACGTAATATTGTACCTGAAAATTCAACTTAAATATCAGTAACACGAAGATTCTTTGTTGCAATATGTTTCTGATGATACTAATGGAAGACTTTTGTTTATCTAATTATTATAATAAACTCATATTTCTTATGTATAAATATGTCCCTAACTAGGGGCACATTCGCACTAGGCTGACGAGGTTTGAATAACCCGACCAAATTTCACAACAAAATTTGTCGCGTCCAAGTTTTGATTTGGAAATTGCATTATAATGCACTGCAGTACAATTGAGGCATTGACAAATACCAATCAAGCGTCACTTTGGCGCGAACTTGCTTTTGAATTCACATGTTGAAGTGATAACAGACAAGAACCTGTCACTTTCACATTTGTTTCGAGTTTGGAAACAGCGGCACCTTTGATGTTTGGTAAAGCGCGAACAAATTTTGAGCTTTTAGGGGCAGAAGAATTCAAAATAAAGGAGTAAGACAAGGATACGTACTATCACCAAGCCTTTTCAATCTGTATACTGAAAAAATATTTAGAGAAATTGGAGATATGAGAGGTGTAGTAGTTGGGGGAACAAACATCAACAACAATAGATACGCAGATGATACAGCAATAGTAACATATTCATCAAAAGATCTAGAAGAAATGATAACAAAAATAACTGAAAAGGGAAAAGATTATGGTATGGAAATAAATGTAACAAAGACCAAATGTATGGTAGCAAGCAAAAAACAACCAGTACCGAAAGCTAATATAATGATAGAAGGAACACCAATTGAGCAAGCGGCGAATATGATTTATCTACGACACAATATTTCTGAAAATGTAAAAAATGATAAAGAGATAAGAAGAAGAATTGTAACGGCAAGAAAAGCTTTTAACAACATTTATAAGCAACATAATAACATCTAGAAAAATAAGTATAGAAACAAGAAAACGGATCGTCCAATGCTATGTATGGTCGACATTACTGTATGGGGCTGAAACATGGACAATAACTAAAACCTTGGAAAATAAAATAAATGCTTTTGAAATGTGGGTTTATAGAAGAATGCTGCGAATACCATGGACAGCACATAAAACAATCAAAGAGGTGCTTTCGATGACAAAACCCAAAAGTAGACTAATAACAACAATCAAACAGAGAAAAATGGCATACTTTGGGCATATAATACGAAAAGATGGAATACAAAGATTATTGCTAGAAGGAAAACACAATGGAAAACGAGGAAGAGGAAGACCAAGAACAATGTGGATGGATAACATCAAGGAATGGACAGAACTGGGATATGCAGAATGTGTGAGGAAGGCGTACAACAGGAAACAATGGAGATCCATGATAGTCCAACTGCTTGGAGCAGACGACACCAGATGATGATGATGAATTGTAGATGATAAAGAGTATACGTAGAATTGGTGGACATTCTTCAAAGTCTAACATTACTAAATGCATTAGAAAATCATTTCGTTTCATGCTTAATGATCAGTTGGTAACCCAAATGGGTCATAAAATCCTTTGCAATTGGCAAGTGTGGAGATCTTTTTAAGATTTCTCTATTAGTTAGAAAACACACAGACTAATAGAGCAGATGTTGATGACTGTGAAAACGGGTGTGGAACACAGTACGGTAACAAGGGACAGAAGCTTTTATGCTAGCAAGCGTTCATCCAATCACATGGCACGAAATGACCGATCAACCATCAAAATGGTTAGACATGGCACTGTACAATATGGTTACGGCGTGGATACTGTGCGAACCACGTCGTAACTTTTTACAGTCAAGCGAAATTTACTCAGTTGCATTGGTAAATAATGTGCATACTTTTAATGTTGAGCGTTTGTTGCCGAGTTTATTCGCATTCCAACTACGCAATTTACGTGCAACACTGTACTACTTCTCATTTTGCCGGTTCTGCAGATTTTGCAAAATAAAAACGAAACAATATGGTTACAAATGAAGGAACAACTGGAGGCTGTCCTATGCATGCAGTGTGGAGGCCATCGTATGCATACAGGTGAAGGCTGTCTTATATGTATGCTATTGTGGCTGTCAATATACAGTACATGCAGCTGGAGGCCATCCTATGCATACAGCGTAAGGGACATCATATGCATGCAGCTGGAGGCTGTCCTATGTATACAGCACAAGGGACATCATATGCATGCAGCTGGAGGCTGTCCTATGCATACAGCACAAGGGACATCATATGCATGCAGCTGGAGGCTGTCCTATGCATACAGCACAAGGGACATCATATGCATACAGCTGGAGGCTGTCCTATGCATACAACACAAGGGACATCATATGCATGCAGCTGGAGGCTGTCCTATGCATACAGCACAAGGGACATCATATGCATGCAGCTG
>JANCMA020301886.1:0-12075 GCA_024336925.2 Zoanthus solanderi | reverse complement strand
CATGGAAAGTGCTTTGTACAGTTTTTATTCACTCGTCGTTTCGTAACATAAAACTCACTCGTTCGTTTTATGATACTAAACGACTCGTGAATAAAAACCGTACGCACGCACTTTTCATGAAGTATTCTCTATATAATAACTTAATGAAATTAAGATATCCTATATAAGTATAATTTATATAAATACATAAAATATCAAAATCACTACACACTCTAAATAATCTTTCAATAAGTATAGATTTAAAATATTAATGTTTTCAGAATTTCTAGCATTTTTATTTAAATTGTTCCAGACAACTGGGCATCAGAAAAATAAAGACTGTCTTTCAAAGTCTGTGATAGTTTTGTTCATTTGCGCTCTTTTATGTTATGACGAGTGACTAACTCACCAAGTCTAAAGCCCCGTCTACACGAGCAATTTTTATGTAACAATTTTTTTTGCTCGTGTAGATGTACAAAATTGACCAATTTTTGTATGACAATTATATTTGCTGAAAAACTGACGTGTTAGTTTTTATGTGGCAGATAAAAATTGTCACATGCAGAAAATTGTCCGTGTAGACAAGACAACACCTAAAATTGGTAATTTTTTTGATGTCATCCATCGATCCCAGCCTCCAATCTTTTGTTTTCAAATAAAAATTGCTCGTGTAGACGGGGTTTAAAGACAGAAATCCACACGTTAATTTTGATCAAAGTATGCCAGAAAATTTTCTTTATCACGGCCTCATTGCGGAAAAAATTGCCAAGAGAAAATGGAAAGGAAAACACTTCACGATTTTAAAACTACAGTAACAGAATTTAATCCGACACTGCTTGTTACACTTTAAAAACACTGCTTTGTCATGGGAATGGTGCCGCGCTTCTTTTCTGCCATTTTAAAAACATGAAGGTATCTCTCTTTAAGATATGCAAACTAGTTTTTCCCACCTGCTCTTCAAGTGTTGATTTTTTGTGAATCTCAAAGTATCTTGATTCGTGGAAACGCGATAAAATAGACAATGGTAGTCACTTTAGATAGTCTTTCTTTTCCGTCTTACACGCCAGATAAAACTAATCCCTGTTAGTATTACAATACACTTTTTCCAACTTTTACTAAAAACAAAAAGACTTAATGCGAGACAAAAAGTGTTTTCCCAACGATCATTGACAATAATACTGGTTGAAATTAATGAATCTTCAATTCGCTATTTATCTTTTCGGACTAAATTCTAGCTAAAATTGTCTTTTGATTGGTAATATTTCACAAAGTTGTGCAGCACGCTATTTTGTTATTTCTCGTGTGTATTTACAAAAAAGTGTGGTTTAATTTGCCAAATATGACATGAAACATATAGCACAAAAGAGAGTCGATAAAGTATTGCTATTAGAGAGACGCATTACAGTACTTGAAATGAATAAAGTATCTCGATTCTTAGAAATATTTTGTCGCGTTTAATTAGTTATGTCAATGATGTATTTCTAAGTACGGACAAATTTTGCTAAAAAAAACAAATTGAAAACACTTTCATTTCTATTTGTCACCACACAATATGTTAATTGACACATGTAAAAACGAAACACTGCTTGATGTCATTAACTCCTAATCCAAAATGCTTTATGTTTTGAACTGTTTTGTCTAATATCAATAATGGAACTTTTAGAGGAAGGACTGTTGAACAAGCCGTAGGTTTTGCCGTGCAAAAAAACCTTTCAGTAACAGAATTTAATCCGACATTGCTTGTGGCACTTTAAAAATACCGCTTTGTTATGGGAATGGTGCCGCACTTATTTTCGCCATTAAAAATGATGGTTGTTCTCTTAAAATATGCTAACTAGTTTTTCGAAAGTATACTTTCTTTCTATATCTTTCCTAAACGGAAACTCTAAATTATAGGTTGATTAAAGACCTATGAATTAGCTGTAAGCTTCTGTTTTCTTAAAAATATCTTGGACTAAACTCACATTGTTAATCTTGTAGAAATAATGTATGAAGAATTAACCAATCCCTGACTATAATTTATTCGGTTATTAAAAGAGAAACTGAATTGGCCAACTCTAAGTGTTATCTGCATTACAACAAAGGATTGTTTACGTTGGCATTGAAACATAATAGATCGACCGACTTAAGGTAAGGACAAAATAGGAGAATTTATTGTAAGGAGACCATCTGCTCAGCAAACATATTCTGTTTAGACGGCAGTGAAGGAAGACGATCAGCCGGTAAAAAAACAAAAAAAAAACATTTGAGAAGGAAAATCCGTTCCATTTTTTTGAACATTTTTCTTCGCAATGGAGCAGCGTGTCGTTCTGACCAAATTTTGTAAAGACGGCCAAACTTTTAGTTTATTCGACTTCAACAAGGATGTTACAGTTTCACAAACATCTCCTGTGGATAACGCTAAAAGTTCCCAACAACATATGAGGGAATCGCCGCCCGAAGTTATCGCTGTCCTGGATTTAACAATGCACACTAAACACGAGAAAGTAAGTGCGTTCTTATTAAAACTTCAAACCTACAATAACCTATTTCTCAAGTGAAAACGATCATATTTTGCCTCTTCACAATTTTTTTCTGAGCTATTTAACGTGTCTCTTTTCATTAATTTTTCTCTTGTTTCGACGTACGCGGTGTGTTCATTTTGATTAAAAGCGCTAAGATATCTTGTGCATCTTTCACTCTTTCAATACGGCGTGAATAACATTGACGTAAAACAAAACAAAATAACTAATGAAAAAGGAAACAAAAAGTGTTTTTTTCATTCTCAGACTTAAGCTATCAATTTATTTACCTGGGTTTACATTACTCAATTTTCCCCTTTATTTGTCATTTTGTCTTCTAATTATTTTGTTAAAACTCAGATAACCAGAAGTGAAACAAATCACAATATATTGTATCTAGTTCACTTTTCACTCGGTTCCCCTTTTGCAAAGCCGGTGAAAGCTCTAATTTGGTTTTCCTCACATTTCGATTAAAAAATAAACATCACAGAAAAGAAGTATAAACAGCGTTTATTACTGGAGTTAGAGTCCAGATTGGTGCACTCGGTTTAAATATGGCGCTTCGTTGCGAACGCTTTTATACCTCAAGGTTTCCATATTTTTAAAAGCCTTGTTCACTTTAGTGATAGAATTAATGGTTACATGAAACATCATCTTCTTAGTGAGAACAAGAAAAAACATGTTCTCTTTGGGTTTTTTTCGATTCCACTATTACCGCAAAGTGAAAATAGTATCGACACAGAACAAAAAGTAAATAAACACTGAAAGAAGTCTTATTATCAATGTATTATCACTCCCATTGGCAGAAAGAAAACAGAAAGTATAAAAATTATTATTTCGCTGTTTCTCTTAAAAAATACAAACTGAAATTAGATTGATAATTTTAATCATCATCAATTAGATGATACACGAAACTGCAGAAATATATCGACGCATCCGTTTTTCAGTTCTTCCTAATTTTCAAAACATAAACCTATAAGATTGAGCAAAACTGGAAATTGAAATAATTTCAGTTTAATTAGAATGTATTTGCTGTTCAACGGTCTCTTAAAATTACAAAAGTCATAAAAAACCAAAAATATTGGAGTTCAGTTCTTCATAGTTTATTTTCTTTTATATGGCAATAACACAGTTCTTCGATATTCATCTTTTAAAATCAAATCAACTCCAAATTGAAACGATCTTCGTAAGAAAAGTATAAAGCTAGCGATAATTTCCAGCATAAGCCATTCGTTAACAGTGTTATGTTGATCATTACAAGTACAACGCGACGTTCTATAAATTATAATAGAAGAACATTAAACCGACTTTTAGAAAATTTTGAATTCATACTTTTTTTTAACTGTTACATCTGAGCTATGTCTTTATTTCAACTGTTGTAATTTGAAAATTAACTGCTAACTTTGTAAGCGTTTTTGGATCTATCTAACGAAGACTTAATAACTGCTGTGGATTAACCAAAATAATATAAAAACAAACTTTCCATGAGTTTTTACTATTTCAATGTACTATGTCTGATATTTTGGATTCTGAAACAGAAGAATTACAAAAACCATGAAATCCGTAATATAAACGATTCTTGCAGAAAACAGTTGTGAATAGTTAAGAAAAACTTTGGTAGTAGATTAGTAACTCGCGCTTTATTTTCAACCTATAATTCAAAATGTTTAATCATCAATATAACTACAGGTTTCGAGCGTTAGTCCTTTTAAAAATCTTAAATTTCGTAAAATACAAAAAAAAACTGTAGCAGTTATGAGTTTTATACTTTATATACACTTTATGGAGACCAGTTTCTGTAACAATTTTACAAGATATTTTCAGTGGACTATAGACAAGAAAAATCATTATCTAAAAGAAGAAATGAAATATAAAGGAACAAGTAATATACGGAGTAACGCAGATCCGCAAAAATGTACTGCTGGAAGTTTCATAAATTTATGATATTGAAATTTACTGCGGGGGGCTGTTTTAATAAAGTTTTGAAGTGCCTAATTAAATTCGGCCAACTAAAGTGCATTTGATACTCAAAACTGCTGCTAAACACAGTCTTTTTTTGTATTTTACAAATTCTGGGTCAACTTGCAATGCCGAGCTCTTGCTCTGATCTGACTAATGCTTGTAGTGTATACTGCCAACGAAACACTCGTAACATTTTCAGCCTTGAGTTGTCATTGAAATTATTTGCACGAAAAAACATACGCTTAGCCTAAAGTGTTTTGGGAAGCTTAATTTTGTGAAAGTATACAAATTGAAAAGTTCGCTGACTGACCATCTGCAATGATGCAGATATATATTAAGATATAATGATAACTATAAATTCTGCTGAAAATAAATAACAAAATAGTAACTGTTCATGAGCAGTATATCTAACTGTGTGCATTTCCATGTCATACGGAATTTTGCACTTGAATTCTAATGAATACAAAATAAAAATAATACTGAAATATGTAATGCCAACTCCTTGAAAGGGATTTTTTAGTGCCATGTTAAAATTCCCCTCTCTTCCAGTTAAGAGTTCCAACTGGTCACTAATCTTGCCTACTAATTTAAAACTTTAAAAAATGTTATCAGACTCACTGTTTTTAATCTGCAACCTTAAGTTATATACTATATAAGTAACCCATGCATTAATTAAGGTTTTCGCAAACCTTAATTGTGAGTTTGCGTTCTTTCCGTAGACTTCGTTTCAATTATCTATTTCAGTTTTTGAGATTGAATTTAAAATCATTATCAATTACCGGAAAGAGTTATCCTTCAATCTTGAAATTATTTCAACCAACAAAGAATTTCTATTCATTTGTCTGGCGGAGGTTTATATTTGAACTTATCGCTTGTCTTTGTCCAAGTACGAAACATTGTCTAAAACACAATGCATTATCGGCCCTGGTTTGCTTATTGTGTGAAGAAATAAGAAAATAGCCTGTGAACTTTTGTTATTTAGGAATATTAAAGTGAGTAATGATAAATGTTTTATCTCCAAAGCTTGTCAGTGAACCAATATTAGTAGGAGTTCGGAGCTAGGATGTGCAAACGTGTTGACAGCTGTTTGGTTTAATTGTTTGCAATTATTAACAGATATTTATTTAAAAATTTAAAGCCGAACTGAAAATCAGAGGGGGATCTGAGATTACACTCTCACTCTTTGAATCAAATAATGAACGAGAACCCTGTGGAGGATGTTAGTTTTGGTCTGAATTGTTGTTCTTGTGCATGCGCAGTATCGGTGAGTCGTTTCATTGAGACTTTTGATTGGCAATGTATACCGTGTAGCACTGTATTGGCACTGTATACCGCGTAGCAGAGAAAAAGCCTCCAACACGTTCAATCCGGCCAAATCAAGCGCGCGCATCATGTCTATTCACTGAGTAGTAAGAGAACGGGTTGAAAAAATAAGGAATCCTGTGGAAATTCACATGGCCAAACCACGTTTTAGATGACACGGCATATTGAATCTGAGAAGACTTTCGGTCTAAAATATATAAAAATATAAAGACCGTAGTGCAAAGGCCGTGCAGGAAATGCCACGTGGTATACGCAGGATCTGCGAGTATCTCTAAGCTAAAAAAGAAAGCTAAATCCCCTTCGAGCTTAGTCCATGGAGCCTGTGCTTATCTCCTGTTTCTGTAGTGTTAAGAGGATGAGAGTCTTTGACTCCCCCTGAATGGGGCACTAATCCATCGCAGGTTAGCTCCCAGCAGACGCTGTCACTCATTTACCTACCCCGGAAGGATGGAAAGCTGAGTTTGCTTAGGGGAAAAAGAAGGTTGCACAAATATTCAAATCTCGGAAGAGCAGGGAATTGAACTGGGGACCTTGTGGTCGGAAGGCAGAGATCTTACCAGCTGCGCCAACCATGCCCGTCCGAGAGTCTATAAGGCAATTGTAAAATGCAAAACTAATAAATGAAAGATTGATGTCTACAGTTGGCTGATACACAGATCCTCACAGATCCTTCGTACCACGCGCCATTTCGTGAACGTCCTTTTGGGAGTTTTGTAGTACAGTCACACAAATAGCGGCTTGCTATCAGATTTTTGTTCCCCTTCACCTTAATTTGGTCTGTTTTATCGAACTAATAAATAAATAATAAATTTCATAAATGGAATGCTTTTTCGGCGTTTCTGGAGAAACAGTTTTACTAGTAGCTAAATTTTACACCGTAGTGAAAAATAATTTTTATAACTGACGTTTCGGACTGTAGTCCTTCGTCGGAGTGGACATTCACTCCGATGAAGGACCACAGTCCGAAAGTCAGTTTTTTTTAAATCCTTTTTCACTACGGTGTAAAGTTTAATTACTTTCAAAAATGTAGTAAATGTTAGCTGATGCACCACGTGAAAATAGACTTGCTAGTGAACCAATAAGATATAGAAGTCTTGAGCAAGTGAGTATCTGCAACCGCAGGCAGTCATTTCGTCGTTCTTGGGACTCATCCCAAGTTGGTTTTTTTTTTTTTTTTTTAACTAAATCTAAAGACAACATTATTTGTGGTTCGATCTTCGTAAATATGGCTTATACAGCAAGCAATCATATTTTTAATACTGACTTGTGACGGGATATAAATGTAATATCAAACTTACTTTAGGATGTTGGCTTATGCAGGTACTTCATATTCCAAAACCTTAATTATGCCACAAACACCCCAACCTGACTTTTTTATGTAACTGTGTTGTGGTAATGAAACAGTCACTAAATAGGGCACTATGGCCTCGCGGGTCAGAGGGACTAAGCCGGTACTAAAACCCTTAAAAAAAAGAGTGAGCCTGAATGTTAGCAGCCGTGGACAGCTGTTTCGGCCTTAGTGGCTGTGTCATTACCACAACACAGTTATATTCAATATTCCAGCCACATCCCACAAGCATAACGCTTCTACTTGACTTTTTTTATGGTTTTGTATGCATGGAAAGTGTTATGATGAGTGGCCGCTTTGGCCGAAGCTTGATCAAAGATCAAAAAGCACACAAATAAACTCTTTTTGAATTTCACTGTGTTTTATTTTTTTTTTCTTGTCTTTTGTCCAGTAGTGATGTTTTAGAGGTCAGTTTTTTTATCCTGCTGTTTAACTTAGTACATTTTTGCAAGTGACACTCAAATGCCTTAATTTCGGGGAAATTTATATAGGCTTCTAAATAAGCTATCATACAAATGGTCGATTGTCTGCGGGATATCCTCAAGATTTGAGTGTTTTCAGAATAATCTGCGCACCAGTAGTACATTTTGTTTGTGAATTCTTATAGGCTTACTCGATTAAACAATCTTTTTTTTTTTATAAGAATCATACTTTTTCCCCGAGCCTCGCGATTCTTAAAATTTTGACATTTTGTGCCTTCTATAATTCTTAAATTATTCTTAAATTATAGTTTCAAAATAGTTCCTCATTTTCTCGAAGCAGTGAAACCAGAGTCAGTCGAGTGATCGAGCCTCAGTATGATTCTTAAAAAATTCTTCATATTTCTCAAATCTCGTGATTCTTATAAACTGGATTTTTATAAAAATGGTATGTATACTCGCCATTAATTTATAGTATTCAAAGACTAGTTTCAAGAGTACGATTAATACTTTTTTACATTACGGCTACGTTTGCTCCGTATAGATTATAGTGATTCGCTGTTTTCAGTTAATGTTGCAAGCCATTTTAGAGCAAAAGTTTATAGCCGCTAGCATGTAGTTTTTCACAACTCAACTACGTTACTGTAACTAGCAAAAGCTACTTATTTTGTAATAACTATCGCCAGGAGCTAAACACTTTTTGGCGGAAACGTAGATAATTGCTGAAAGTATATAAGTAAAAATCAATTTTTGTTACCGGCAAGACATCACTATTAAATTTTGTGAGTGAAAGCCTTAGCGGCAACTTTATCATTGCTTTGCCGGTTTTCGGTCATTAAAAGCTAAACTTTAATAAATTGCTCAAAATCTTGTGAAGAGGCTGTTAAGCGTTTAGAAATAAACATCTATTAGCTTAATTAATTTTTTATGTTATATTCAAATGAATTCAGTACAGAAGAAAAGAAAGGAACAAATGTTTCGAGGTCTTCCTTTAGGGGTTTACACTAAAAAATGAACTGTGTTTTGAGTGTCCAAACTCCAAAGAACACTGGCTTTTCAGAAACGAAAGACAATTGCACCACGCAATTATACTTAATTACTTGTCACGCCTTGTGTCACTCTTAGTTTTGTGCTATCATAAACGTCAGTCGAATATTACTCGGGCTTCCTGTGGAACCCGAGTTATAATTTTGGCTTCGTTATTATTTTTTTTCCGTCTTGAGACGCAAAACGCAGTCTAGGAAGTAAAGCGCATGCGTGTATATAGTACAGTGCATGCGTAACTAAGGCTAGGTCAGCGCATGCGTAACTAAGGCTAGGTCAGCGCATGCGTAACTAAGGCTAGGTTAGCTTCAAAGCACATGGTTAATCTGGCGGCTGAATGATGACTCGTGATTCAAGGTTAGATATGTCTTCTTACACGCTGAAACTACATACAAAGGCATACACTTTTGTTCGTGGTAGACCCACACTAAAAGATGTCAAGCGTTTTCGTAACGGGTCTAACCTTATGAGAGACCACGAACAATCTATCGTGAACTATGCTATATCTATATCAAATGAACTATCTACTGTAAGCTTAAAACAAATCCACAAGCATTGTCGAGTATCTGAACGTGATCGTGAACCAAGCAGAATACCTATACGAATTATGAAGAACAAGAGCAGGTTACAATGTTTGTTTACGAACCTATTCGTTTAACTATACCCAAATCATCTAAATTGTATTGTTATGTGAAAGCTAGAAAGCAGAAAAATAAAGCAAACTTCACACTTGAATGCTCTGACAAATTGAATCACCATATTAAACGTAGACTTCGTCAGTATTTATCATTGTTTACATGTAATAAATTGACTGGGAGACATGCAGCAAATTATTGTGAATTTAAATTAAGTAGAGATATAAAAAAAAAATCCTGGTGTGTTTATTTATTTATTTATTTTTTTTTTTTTTCTTGTAAATCCTAGTTTTTTTCGCGGCGTTTTCAGTAAACACTCTCCGATGTGCACATCCCCAGTTCGATCCTTGAACTTGGCAGGCGTTAGTATATTTTGGCCAATAAATTAAATGTTTTGTAACAATGTCTGCTTCTTTGACGGCATCACACGGCATCAGAATCTGGAACAAATATATTTTGATTGTGTTCCACTACCGTTTCAACATCACTCATTCAAATTTAGGTGATGAAATTACGCTCCAGAGTCACGTAACTGAAACCGTGAACAATAACGGAATATTTTTAAAAAAGCAAAATGTTATAAATGAAAATTGTGTCTTACTCCATGATATAAAGCCCGAGTTCACGCAGCTATGCGTCTTATTTGTTAATAATTTAACTGGTCACCAGTGCCTCTTTATTTTTTCTTAAAAAACTCTGTGTAATAGTTTTAACCGTCACTTCTGAAGATGTACGCTGTAGCATACGAAACGTCAAGTTTATATTTAATTTTTTTAAAACCATACGTTATCTATAGATAATGTTTATAACCGCTGTTTGTTTTCTTTTTCTTTTGAAATTGAAATGGCCGAGGAACAAAAATATTTATGATGTGATGAATACCAGATTTACAATTATTAAGATTTTGTTTAGCAATTATTCGCCGAAGGCGAAGTGAATATCTGGTGAATATTCCCCGAAACGAAATAGATATTACTGAGCTTGAGGCAAATAATTACTATAGTAAAATTACAAAGAGTTTATTGTTGAAAACCATTCTGTCAAATACGTGTAAAGGAAAATTTGTGTAACGTTTTATTTGTTGTTGTCATTTTCTCAGTCGCGCGTATAGACATCTGAAACATTTCCACCCTGAGTTTTATCTTTTACTAACTAGAACAATTGTCACAATGATACTGTATTATCTTTGAAAAGTGATATCCTAGTTGCATCCTTAGAGCTTTTCGGAATAGCGTTTTTCTTCATTTTGAAAAATTGTTCTCACACCGGCAATAATAACTCGCGCGAGGTATTAAGGTAAAATTACAAGGTAAAATTTAAGCCTTCGCCGGAACATTTTACATAATGAAATATTATAGTGAAACATATTTTGTATTTTAAAATCGTTTTCACAAGAGAGATTAAATGAGATCTTGGCGCGTATAAAAACAACACAAGCTGGGCCCTTAAAGCTTTTTTAGGTAAGCAGTTTAAAAAGTGGATAGGAAGCGACTAAGATGCTCTATGTTTTGACTTACCAGTTGTTCAGTTTCACATTCTTACTACTTTGCTGCGGTTTTGGATGTTTTTAGGTGTTTTACAGCTATTAAAAAGACATTTTAGCAAATATTATGATTGTGCGAACTTTCAGGGTATCTTGACAGGATGTCTTTGCCAAAGACGTGTGTCAAGTCGATTTCATCTGTGTCAGTGACACAGATGAAATCCGTATTCTTTATCTATGTAGAAACGTTGTAACATTTCTAAGGTATTCTTTCTGAAAGAAGCATTGGGAAATTGTGGTTTTTATTGACACTTTAAACTGAAAGAAAGTATTTGGGAAGTATTCCTTTATTACAAGAGACAGTTGATAGGAGATTTCGATTCATAGGCTATATATGTCGGGTAGTATGTAAAATGTTTGTTCTGTTTTAATTCAATAATTGTTACCTGGAAAAAAACAGAATCTTCCCCATGTATCAATCATCTTGATGACAAACCGCTGAATACACATTTTAGTTAACCCGGTGTATATCTAAGCTAGAAACTCTATATAGCTGTGTTTATTCACACCTGTAGTGTTAAGTATAATAGATAGACTGCTGTTAAAAAGTGTCGTCAGTTTACAACACAGCAAGTCAGACGTTTCTAATTTTCAAATATGAGATTTATTACTTATGGGTTGAAACCCAGCAGGAGTTTCAATAAAATGATTCTTTGGTTCGCTAATTTGCACAGCCGATGGCGAGTTTTATTCGCTTACTGTGTGTAGAGATTAAGGCATGCGAACACGTTTTAACGTTTGCACTTCTTCCATCAGCGAGCACAACCAATTAGTGACTTTTCACTGGTTCGTTCCAGAGACCACAAGAACCGAAGCAAGTATTTATATCAAAAATAACTTAGTTAGTTCTGTTTACTAAGAAGAAATCGTCTTAATGCCAACTGTTTCTACTAAATCTTAAGATTGCGTCTTTCTCGTGCATGTTTCAGCTACGTAGATGATTAACGGATTTGCTTGAAAAAGAAACTGCCACAACCAAGTTCCAAGAACCTTAATGGTATGTTCTAGTTTTTCTATCGCGTTGGTCCAGTTTCTACAGGAAGCGAGTGTTCATGTTTTGCAGTTTAGCTATTCAATGTATCTCATTCGCTCCATTAAAACGCGTTTTTTTGTTCACAGTTTTATAATATTAAGTTAATCGTATCCGAACTCTTTTGCTCTCTTTTTATAATTTGCGTTTAAGCAAGTACTTGCGTTTTTCTGCTCTGCGGTTGTGGTTTTACATACATGCATACATACTTTATTACTATTAGTATTCCCCCTAGGGGCTTTTCAATACTAATTACAATAATTTCATAGTAATAGTTAATATAAATAATTA
>JANCMA020301781.1:0-12076 GCA_024336925.2 Zoanthus solanderi | reverse complement strand
ATGAGACATTTGTTTATTTTTCTTATGCTTATGTCGCACTGATTTTCACTGTACATAACGCTCTTATGCTTATGCTTATGCTTCCATTTATGCTTCCGTCGCTAGTGAAAACCAGCCTTTAATGTTAAGAGTAAGTTGATTATTCTTCAACCAATCACATACACGTTTAAGATCAGAGTTCAGCTTAGATTCAATTTCTGATAAAAGTTTTGAAGAAAAATACAAGAGAGTGTCATCAGCGTACAAAGTAATGTTGCAGAATTCAAGAACCTTTTGCATATCATTCATATAGACTATAACCAGTAATGGGCCCAAGATTGAGCCCAGGGCAACTCCGACTGGTACTACAGCTGGGCAGATTGGGCACTACCACAGCAGGTGACTTGGCTTCTGTTATTGTATAAGGAGTTAAATCAACTCTGCGCGGCCCAGCATCCACACCAATTAAGGTTGGAGGGCTTGCGTGATAAAATTGAGTGGTTTACCGTATTGAAAGCCTTTGTCAAGTCCTAAAACATGACTCCTGTAATTGAACCTTTATCTATGCCCAGAGGTAATTGGTCAACAAACTGAGTAGAAGCTGTTACAGTAGAGGATTTTAGCCGGAAACCAAACTGTTTTGAGGAGATGAAGTTATTCTCTGCTAGATATCCGTAGAATTGGGCGTGGATGGCTTTTTCTAAGATTTTACTCAAGGTTGGCACGTGGAGACTGGCCTATAGTTTGAAGGGTCCTGTTTGTCACCGTTCTTAAATAATGGTACAACTCTCGCATTATTCCAAGTAGATGGAAAGGTTCCTGTTTGTAATATGTTGAACAGAGATGTTAACGAAGGGGTAATGACATTAAACGGAGTCTTTTAAAAGGCGTGCACTTATTTTATCACAACCAATAGCTTTGTAGGGTTTTAAATGCTTCATAGAGTTAGTAACAAAATCTTCAGTAGTTGGCTGAAAGGAAAACCCATGACTAGATATGCTGGGATTGACTTCCGGCTAGGCAGATACATCTGGGACGTTTTTGGTCAGTTTTGTATCGATATTTACAAAAGAATAATTCAAAGCGGGGGCAATGGAGTGCGTAGAGGTGACAACAACTCCATCAACATGCAAGCTTGAGATATTATTGGAGGCCTTGGATGAGGGTAATGTACTTTTGAGTGCTTTTCAGAACTGTTAAATTACATTTCCTTGGTTTTCTTGAATCATATTAGTATATTTGTTTGATTTAGGCTTTTTAATGTCGCGGTTGATACTGTTTCTCAGTTGACGATATACGCCCTAATGCTAGCAGTTCTTGTTGCTTTTAGCTTTCCTAATATGATAATCACGTTTTCTCATTTGATCTGCGATAATTGAAGTAATCCAGGGAACCGCAAACCCTCTAACTCTTCGAGTTTTCGTTGGGGCGTTAGCCTCAGCAACGTCCACAAACAGCCGAGTTCATGTGTTAACACAATCGTCCACATCATTGGTATTATTAAAAGCGATATGCCAAAGGACGTGTTGAAGATCTTTAATAAACGACTGTTTGCTGTTTAATGAAAGACTGTTCAATTATAAATAAGTACGCTACAGTACGGATATTAAACCCGACAAAATAAATAACGTCCGTAGAGGGAGTTTTGTATACATCTTATTTAGCTCTTCACTCATGTACAAGAAGATGAAGACATATTTAACTGCTAGGTAGTCATCAGAAAGTTCAAGAGACGACAACAAAAAATGATGATAGTTATAAAAATAATATTTAATACACATTTCCTGTTCGATTTAAGAAATAAAACATTTTTTGTACCCTGGGTTTGCGTACTGACCCGGTTTATAAATAGACCCTTAGCCTTAGGCGCTCCTGTCTTCCTTTCCTGAATTATAAGGTTTGACCGTGCACACTTAATATATAGCGTTGGAATGTTGTATCTTTTCATTGTTCTGCTTAGTTAAAATATACTCGTGAGTGCTTAATTAATTGATTACCAAAGCTCCAATCCATTCCCAAACCATACAGGCAACGTCGTGCGAAGATTCCAGCACAAAAGCGTGTTCAAAGTCTCTTCGACACAAGTGAATTTCACCATCGGGAAATTTTTCCTTCATGTCATGGTAGTACTCCAGTGGGACCCAGTGGTCATTTGCACCGTAGTAAAAGATCAGTTTGTCGAGGTTTTCACGAATTGTCTACACAATCAAAGCAGAACATGCAGGTAAGAAAATGGTCTTGCATAAATTAGGGTTACCATTGGAACGCTATATACCTTTCTTTTTAAATGTTTTAAAAAGCCAATGTACAGTATATCTTCTAAAGAGATTGAGCACATAACAAGATTTTCACTCAAGGTCTTTGAACACAAGGTCAACCTCACAATAATTTTACGATTCACACTGAATTACAAGGACGTCTTAAATACAGTTAAGGTTCATCTACAGACAGCACAAGCATGCTGGTGGCAAACTTGAAGCCACTAATATGGGAAGTAAGACAAGACATGAACAAAACACCTTGTGGTTTCAAGTTGAGATGTTCAAATGTGTTGTGGCATTTTCAAGCGACAATGAGGTTAAACCTAGAATTTAGATGGCCATTGTTTTGGAAGTGATACATTCTCCACACCTCCTCAACCCTGAAAGGCGAGGGGTGGAAGTACATTGTTTTGAAAGGGATACATTCTCCACACTGGCTCAACTATGAAGGGGGAGGGTGTTAGGCCATTGTTTTGAAAGGATAAACTCTACACACCCACTCCACCTTGAAGGAGGGAAGGGTGGTTGGCTACTGTTTTGGAAGGGATAAATTCATCACACCCACTCCACTTAGAACGGGGAGGGTTGGATGGCCTTTATTTTGGACAGGATACTTTCTCCACACCTGATCCATCTAGGAGGGGGGAGGGGTGGATGGCATTTGTTTTGGAAGAAACACACTCTCAACATTCAGTCCACCAAGAGGGGGGAGGGGTGGATGACCATTGTTTCGGAAGGAATACATTCTTCACACTCGCTCCACCTTGAGGGGAGTGGTGCACATAGATGGCCATTGTTTTGGAAGAAATATAATTTATTATCCACGTCAATTCTATCTACTCAACGAATACTAAAACATACAGTACCTGTTCGTCAAGATTGACAACTTCTGCCATTTCATTTCTGGTCATTGTCAAAATATTATCACAAGTTCTGTAATTGACAAGTTTTAAAGTTGCTTTAATAGCACAGGTGTGGACCTTCCTGTCAGCAAACCACCATTTAACCAGGTTTTCCTTCACTCTTTCTGGAATAAAAGAAGCCAAATGTGCAGCAAGAACTGCAGGCCACTTGCAATAGTTAGCAAAGGGAGTGACAAAAACTCCACTTGGAGAAGATGCCATTCTTTCAATGGTGGGAAATAGCAGAACTGCCTTCAATACACGAGACTTTATTTCATTGTTACTTAAAAGTTGAAGTATAACAAAAGCACCGATGGAGTGACCAATCAAAATGATTTTTATGTTTGGGGCAAGATACTCCTCCAAAAATGCTATCTTGTGATCAATCTGGTCCTGAAGTGTGTAGGAGCTTTTACTTTGCTTGTAATAACTTGAAGACAGATTGTGTTTGTGAGTTTCTGGTACCACCAAGCCATCAGTGGGAGTATGCCCTGGATGAAAAAAAAAACAATACAAAGAATCTAGGAGCACTAACAAGGTCTCACTGTCCTTAAAAAGTAGATTTTGAAGCAACCCTCAAACTTACCTTTTTATAGGGCAAGGTAATTTTTACCTCAAATGAACGTTTTACAAAAAAGAGCACTTTGGCAGTCATCAAAAAAGAAAGGCAAAGTTTTGCATTAAAACAAAAGTGAAGGGTATCTTGGTAAATTGCTGCATGCCAATGATAATTAAGAGCCATTTAGAAGATACAGATTTGGGGAGTTTAGGGATATAGTAAGAACGGCTTAAATATATTCAAGATTTAAATTATGAATTTCTGATTTTTACTTTGGGTTGAAGTTACATGTATTTACTTCAACCAATAAAACGAAAGATAAAGTTTTCCAATAATGAGATGTCTCAGGTCTGCGAAAAACCATTAAGAGCTTGTGTATATTCCATCTCTATGATCCATATGCCTAGCATATATGTGGGTCTGATATTTGGCTGATTTCAAACTGTGACACTCGTTATATTTATTCCTCCTACATATGCACACCCTGCAGTCTAAAGAAACACTCTATGTGATGAAAATAGGTGATCTGGAGAGAGTGGAAATTCTGAAACAAAATTTTTCAAATTGCAGAAGTTGCAGTGATTTATTATTTTAGAACCAGCTGAAGTGATTCCTGTTTTTAATAGTTATCATTCTGCAAAGTTTTATATATTTGAACAATATACAATTTAATCATGTGCACTATAAACTCCAGACCTGTATTCAGCATGTACAGTTGATTTTCTAATACTGTGCAGTAAAAAACTTCAATTCTTTAATGATCTTTGTAATTTTGATTTTATGTCACATGAAGCCTTGTCACTTACGTTTAGTCAGAGAGGAAGGTAGCTTGTCAGTAGTACTAGTGTTCAAGTGGCAAAAACAACAACATAACAAATCAAAGGCTCTAAGAGCCACCTCGAGGATGGATGTGATACTCTCCTTAGAGTCCCACATGCTTACGCACTCAGAATATTGGTCTATAAATAACCAGCACGCAAAAGAGTTTGGAAAAAAATATAGTGTAAACATTATATGGTTTAAGATGTTATTTTATACTATCGAGCATGGACCTGTGTTAGAACTTTTTACTTTTGCGTGAATGGACCCAGTTCCAGTCCTGTTCTGACCTTTTTAATTTTTATTTTAATTCTTTTTTTTCTTTTTTTTTAACTTAAAATAATATTATTTATAAAGCATTTTCTAACCTTTTTGTAATAAAATTCAATTATAAAAACTTGGAAAAAAATATAAAGTTTTAACATTAGATTGTTTAAAACTTTAAGTTTCCCTATACTTCATAGTTTCGAGTGTGGCCCGATGATAGAACTTTTGACTTTCGTGTGAACGGAGCAAGTTCGAGTCCTGTTCTGAACTTTCTTTTTTACTTTAACTTTTTTCTTTTTTCTTTTTAACGTAAAATTGTTTATAAAGCATTTTCTTATCTTTTTGTAGTAAAATTCAATGTGATGCTCTCCTATGACGACACGCAGCCTAGAGTCCCACATGCTTACGCACTGAAAATGTTAGTCTATAAATAACCAGCGCGCGAAAGAGTTGTATGAGGAAAGAGTTGGGATGTGATGAGCTTTGTAAACTTAATGAATAAATTAATTTCTCTATCAAAGTTAACGTGAGTGACCGAGTGATTGAGTGACCGAGTGAATTGGTATCACTCCTAAACCTCATGAGGTAACACAGGAAGCCCAAATGTATTGTAGCCCCACTACACGCTCTTAGAGCGTCTTGTTTCCTCGTAAATTTATAGGTTAATGCATATATTAATTACCCGATTAAAAGTTTACAGCCGAGTGAGTGAACGAGTGAATTCACCTCACTCCTAAACCTCATCGATGACTGACGTCATCCACGAGGTAAAAAGGGGCTTACAATTAGTACATAAGAGTTAACTCAAAGCACGAACGATCTAAGAGCAAAGTTTTGGTTATGTGCATATGGACTTCAAAGCAGACAAAAAGCTGAAATGCAAGCTTTGCGTTACCTTGAAGCTGTGTAATTTATGAACTAAATTGTTTTTTATTAGTATAATGCCCTGGTAAGTCAAGGACTGAGTTAAGTTTTGAAACTTAATAAGTCTAGAAATTAAGTAGACAAACCTTGAAAAACAAGACAGCGTCAAAGTTTGTGCTTTTCAGAGTCCACCATTGTCTCATTCCCTAGGAGAGAACCCATCAATCATTCTCAAGATCAATTTTCACGTTCCGTTGTGTAATAATCCTATACGCGAAATATGAATTGAATTAGTTTTTAGACGATAGTTGCATGGACGATTTTGAAACTGAAAACCGTCATTTTCACTCCAACGAAAGACTAACGTCTGAAGCATTAGTGTCCTGTATTCGTTTTTGTGACAGTGTTCAACACGAAAATATTTTATACAACTGTTTCTTTTACACAGCTTTTAACCATCACATTTTGAACAACCATATATGGATTCTGTATTACCTTATATGGATTCCGTATTACCTTATATGGTTCCGAATATCTTTCTATATTTTGTTGCAACCTAACGAAATAACACTATAGATATGGCGTGATTCCTGTGTAAGCTTTGCTAAATATCTGCTAATTCTACTGTTTTAACTTTTTTTCTTGAAAACAAAAAATTATAGCTGCATTTAAATATAGTCCCAAAGCTAAATTAGTTTTTATCTTTTTTTCCCCCATTCTATTCCTTTTTACCGATTATATTTTGAAAGCTGGGGGGAGGGGGTTCCAGCTCTCCACTCCCAGCCCTGCCAAAGATTACATTTTTTCTCGCAAAAGTCATATAATTGTAAAAATGGATTTTAAGCCCAACCACAAGACTACAGATTACACGTTTCGCGTCTTGGATCAGGTGCTGATAGAGAAAATCAAATCAAAGGGCTCCTTGCGAGCCATCTCATACGTGGATTAAGTCATTTATCATTTTTAATTAATATGCAATTTCCAGATTCCATTTTTTATTTAAAAAATATGAAATGGTTCCCGTGTTTACATAAACTGATGCAAACACGCGGGAGGCTGGGAGAACACGAGATAAGCGCAGGAAACCACGAACGAGAAACCTCATAAAAGTTGCAGAGCCATACATAATTCGCTCATTCTAAACCACTGAGCTTTCTTAAGTGATAATCTAGTAAGCTGATCCCCTTTACCACGCGTACGGTTACTTCAAGTACTTCAGTAAAAAATCATTTGAGAGCATATGTTTCTCAACAAACCAAGCAAAGTTGAAGGATCCGGAAGTTTTCAACGTTTTTTTTAGGAATTCTGGAGCAACGATTATGGCCTTGTGAGCAACATTTTCTTTCCCTCCGTTTTGAGCATTCATTTTGTTACTGAACTCTTTAACTCTGGGTTTCATGTTATTATTATTCCACTCTATGTTCATGTACCTCTCATTAACGAGTGAAGAGCAAGACGAGCAACTTCAGCGTAAAAATATAAATACCTCGGTATCAAGTTCAGTTTTAGTCATGATTTCCAATGGCTTTTCAATTCCTTTTTAATTCAACCAGAATACTGTATTTGTTTTAAAAAAAATAATAAAAGATGAATTTCAACCTCATTTTGATTTGTTTTAGTTAGAATTTTAAAATGTTCAATGTCTTCGGCCTCAGGAATTACGACTTGCAAAATTTCCCGTTTTAACACTATTCATTTTAGCATCCTTTTTTCTTTGCCTCTAACCTAGAACGGGTTTTTGTTTTCTGTTCAGCCGACTCGATGATATTTCACACGGTTGTAGCTGGTGTTCAAACAACTTTAGAAGCTCAAATTCCAAAGAACATTTGACAGTTCTTTATCTTCATCCATTCCTGGGATGTGATGAATTAAGAAATATTTTTAATTATTATTTTTCAGGCGATAATACAGCAAGGCACAAAGTGAGAAGAAAAGACGGTTTACTTCGTGAACTTCGTGAGCGAAGAGCGGATGGAAACCATGTTTACATACTCTTATGTAAAATGGTTTTTCAACCAATCAGAGCACACGCACTATCAAAATTATCTTATAATTAAAATCATTAAATAATTACAACTTTCACGGGTTTTTTTGCCTGTACATGCAAAAACACTTTTTCCTAGGATGTAGAAGTTCCAGGGATACACAAATGTTTCCTAGCTCGGAAATTGGAAATGACTTTGCTTCTATTAATTCAAAGGATGGACAGCCTATCGTTTTAAAGATCCTCCTTGGATCCGCAGTCAATATGTTTACTTTACTTGTGTCATTTCCATCTTCACTTTAAACCCTAGTGGCCTGAGAAACAGAGGTCCATTTGTTGACAAAAAATAATTTTATACCCAACTTAGATAGTAAGTTTCAAGTCTTGGAACAGATTTACATGGTAATGTTGTTGCAACTATCACGTAAATGGACTAATAGAGAATATCAACTAAAGGCCTTCTTTTTACTGTAAGTAACCTCTTTGACCAGTGAATAATCCGAGCTTGCAGCCAACATCTCACTTGAGCATTGGCCGCAATGCACCTCTAGCTCAACATATGTAACTATACTTAATCTAATTGAAAAACTGGAACTTACAGGTGTCATTTCCTTGGAATTTATGAATGATGAAGGCACCTAAGAACATGAATGAAAAATAAGGTTTGAATTTTAAATCTTGAAAACATAGCATATGAGGAGAAGAGAGAAAGAGAGAAAGGAGAAGACCTGGTACATAGGGAAAACCAACGGCAATACGACCAACGAGTTCTCTATATTCTGCCCTGCCACACCAAAGAGTACGCTGGCTATGATCTGAAGAGGGCAGGACTGCTGAAACGTCATCAAGAACACAAACAGACACTGAATATAGACAATGGTAAGTGGAAAGAAGAAAGAAAAGATATAAACAAATTAACATAAAATAGAAGTAACCCAGTTTTCAAACCGCCTCGACATTAATTTCCTGTTTGACGAATCTGCGAAACTTGATATTTCGAAAATTGAAAAAAAATAAACAAAACTTCCGTTGGAAGATCAAAACATGTATCAAAAAAAAATTTCAACTCAAGGTTGAAATGTTTGATTATCGCCATAAGTAGAATAATAAGCTGAAGTTTCCAGCTTTAGAACTTTGTAAGATTTTAATCGACTCTTACTAGTAGCAATCAAAGATGTATGGGAAGTGTTGTGAGCTATGGTACGGTGCAGTTGTGCTTCCTTTTTTATTGTTTGCAAACGGGTTGTGATAACAAAATATATAGACACATGGTAAACTTTTCTAATGGTCTCAACATGAAAAACAGGCAAAATCTTGATCAAAATTCGCCATCAAGTCCATGCAAAAACCGACATACAAAATCTTGATCAAAATTCGCCATCGCTGACCACGTAAATGCCACGTGCAGTGTCAACACGAAAACGAGGTTTAGGTACAGACAGAACTCATCGCTTCTCTAGTACACTGCGCAACCCAGAATTTCTTGTGGTTCATTTCAGCACTAGCTTGAAAACGCACTGAAAAAGTTGAGAAACTGTAACCGATGCTATACAAGGGCGTAAGATCAGCCTGAAGTATGAAACGTAAGACAACATATGACAATTGCTATAACAACCTTACCAAAAGTGTTGTTGGATCATAATCAGGGTGAGACACTGGTCGGCCGTGCTTGTCTCTTAAAAACAAATTTCTATTGTTAGTAATACTGGCATACATGCAACTTTGGAATTTCGTGAAAGTAAGATACCTTTCAACTGAAAGTTTGTATAACCGTTTGAATCCTGAAGGCCAAGTGCCCAGTTCACAGTACTTCCTGGAGCGTAATGGCCGTTTGAGATTCAATATCTATAATTGTATACAATTGAAAGATTCTCAACTAGAAATAAATACAAAAACTGAAATGCTGTTTGCGATTTTTTAATTTTCTAAGATCAAAATATTTAAAAAAAGGCAAAAAAGAACTACTTTTTGTGCAAATCAAAGTTATAAAACAATTTAAGTTATCTGCCATTTTATGCTAGCCGCCATCGATAAAAAAAACATATTTTCAAGGAAAAACGCCTATACCCTTTTAAAACTGGAAGTAAATAAAAAAAATAGTCTTTTAACTTATATTATGATTGTTCTAAAGCCCACAAAATGTATTATAAATAAAAAAATAAATATATATATATATTTGCCGGCCGGGATGTCCGTATTGAGAAAAACTGTGCCCGAGGTCTTGCATAAGGACCAAGGCCAGAGGCCGAGGTCCGTACACAGACCGGCAGGCAAATAACATTTCTATTTTTTAAATATTTTTACTGAAACTTTTGTCGGCTTTGCTTGTCACGAATTTGCTATGATCTGCTGGCGGGCAAGATGGTAAAATTCCGTCCACTCACGAAACCCCTAGAAACCAACCAGATTACAGGTTTCTTTTTATTTTGCCCGCTCGCGAGATAAAAAAAAAAGATATTATTTTAGTTTATACGTGTATACATATATATATCTTTGATAAAATGTTTTGACTGCATAACAATTCCCGATGCAAGCAAACATACAAAGTCTTATTTGGCTCTTTTAAAAAAATATCATTTTAAACTGAAGCACAAGTCTTGAATAAAGTCATTGCCGAATCTAATACATGGACTGAACATCCATAAATAATTTGCTAAACAACCTTGCCAGACGACTTGGAGTTTTCAAAGGTATTCAGAGTCTAGCGACTCTTACTGTTTGTTAAATGTAAATGCTCACATACAATTCCATATGAGCGTAGGAGCACAAGGGAACAAATCAGTTTTAAAAACAACACAACACTTTTGATTTTCAAAGACATGTTTCGACTTTCATAAAGCCATCTTCAGTTTTAAGTGAAGCTAATTACAATTGCATTGTTATTTATGGCTTTTCTCTAATTATAATTCAGGAGACGCAGAGGAGTGTACGGCCCCCCACTTGGTAAAAAAGTCGTAGTTTTCGTAGATGATCTTAACATGCCGGCAAAGGAGAAGTATGGAGCCCAGCCTCCTATCGAGGTACTCCGTCAGTGGGTCGACCATGGCTATTGGTTTGACAGGTCAGCTCATGTTGAACTCAATAACTATATAACAATACTCCAATGTTATTTAGTATTACCAAACTCGTCGACTGTTGCAATCCTGCATTCTGATTGGCTCTGGGGACGGACTTCTATTTTCAGTACTATACCTTATAGTTTGAAAATTTAAACGCGTTTTAAACAGGTATTTATTTTCATTATTACTGCCTTTTTTTGTCCTTTCAAAGGCGAGTGTCTTTGAGGTCAAATCATTGTTTGACCAATAACGTGCCGAAGAAAAGCATAAAAGCCATTATTGTTTTGCTCGTCGTTTGAGTACGAGTTGACTAAGTCATATTCGTTTTTGTTTTTCTAAATACCGTTCACTATATTAAGATGGTACCTTCTGTTGCTTTTGATTTCGTACAAAAATATTGATGATGCATTGGTATTACATCGGAAAATTGTTGGATATTCCCCTGTTCTCAAATAAGAAATCCGTTAAACCGTACGTCCTTGACCTTTATGAGGGAAAAAGAAGCAACAATTAAATAATTTGGAAAAGAGTAGAGGATTTCCCTATGAGGTTTTTTGCCTTTTCCATTTCTTTAATCTCTTAAATGTTTCTAGGACTGTTGTAGTAGCTTTCTGATACCCTTAACTGAAAGATTCAGATTTTTCAGATTTTTTATTCTTTGTACTTGTCTTAGATACATGTAACATATAAAGTAGAATAAGTTAATTACAGTATATAAATTATACTAATTTAGTTACAATTGAGAAGGAGTAATATACAATATACATGATATATAGGTATACAAATACAAGAGTAAATTAGAAATTATTTAAATAATTCGGGTAGACGAGCACAGGATATCCTAATAGTCGAACCTAATCTAGAGGACAACCTGTACAATCATGTATTTGGTGTTCAGAGGTAATGCAGAAAGTTTGAATAACCAGTCGCACTTACTATAGGTTGAAGAAACAGAGAAATTGTAAATAGTAGATAAAATGAGATCAAACGAAGCTTGGATAGCTGTCAATTTTAAAATTTTTCAACTTACGGCCTGGGCTCCCATAGAGCACGCTGTACTTCTTAAATCTGCATTTTCTGCTGACTGAGCCAAAATAGGTCATTAATTCATCAAAGTTTGGCAATAATTCCCATTTTACTGTATTCGTAGGGTTGTCAGTGTCACACAAATGTTCGTTGTCGGAAGATGTTACCAACTACTTCAGTCACGCTGCCATACACTTGCTTCGGCTTGGCTTATTTTCTTTGCTACTACTTATGGCGAGCATACAGAAAGTGCGCTTCCGCTGCTAAATTTATTAGGTTTTCTGACGGTACATAATGTTTATCGATTTCACATTCTAAAATTCACGTACTTCTGGCATAAAGGCCTCCTTCCAAAG
>JANCMA020301675.1:0-12077 GCA_024336925.2 Zoanthus solanderi | reverse complement strand
GTTTAGCATTAGGGAAAGTTAGGGTAATAGGTAGTCTTTGGATAAGGTTTATCTTTAGGAGAGATTAGGGTTAAACTCATGGTTTGGCAAGGTTTAGCATTAGGGAAAGTTAGGGTAATAGGTAGTCTTTGGATAAGGTTTATCTTTAGGAGAGATTAGGGTTAAACTTATGGTTTGGCAAGGTTTAGCTTTAAGGGAAGTTAAGTTAATGGGAGAGCTTTATGTAATGTTTATTATTTGGGAAAATTAGGGTAAAACTCGTGGTTAGGCAAGGTTTAGCTTTAGGGGAACTTTAAAAGAGGTTAGGTTTATAGTTTAGATTGCAGTAAGTATCAGCAGAAAAGGGCTAGAATCAACATTAGGGTAAGTTTTAGCTCAAGGGGAGGCTAAGTTAGAAATCAAGGTAGGGTTGTGACTTAGCGTTTTTAAAAGAAAGTTAAGCCTAGATTCAAGGTTGGGCTACGGTTTAGCTTTAAGGTTTAGACAAGGTTGCAGGCCAAAATCAATATTTGGGTAATGTTTAGCTTTAGGTTAGGAAAGGGTTACTTTCAAAACGCCGGGCTTTAACAGAAACATTTTTTGTTTGAACTGTTTTAAGGTGGATTGGCTCTCAGCTTTAAAAAGTCATTCTATCACTTATCTGATTTGTAAGCCCATTTAGCTTGTTACGTTTGTTAAATAATTTTGTTGATCCCTGATTCTAGACTTTGATACCTTTGGCTCAACACCAGTCTCAAACCTTACCAGTGGAGGGTGAAATCCAAGTTCTGTCTCCAGGAATATTCCTTCTAGTGTTTGACAATTCATTCTCAAGGTGAGGAAGCACTTGGTTGGTAAAAGTTAAGGTCTTTTGAGCTACTTAATGTTAAAGGGGAAGTCAGAGTTCGAAAGAACTTAGATTCAAATGAAAGATTTTACAATGTTTACCTCTTTCACAAAGTCCCACAACTCCAAGTAAATTATAACTCTAGAAATAAAGCGACGAATCTGCTAAAGTTTGTATTAAAAGAACCCGCCTTTGTTAACACCGGAGCGAACCTGCGATTTAGGAGCGGTTTCAACTTGTGATGTCATTGCGCGATGGTCGATATTTCTTTGTCAAGTGAATGTTAAATGTAAAAGGATGTTAAACTTAAGAGTCATTAAAAGTTTAAAAACGAATGGATATCTGAGGATCTTATGCTTCAATGTGGTTGTTTTTTTATTGTTGTTTTTGGTGCTGTTTTTGTCGTTGTTTTTTTCGTTAGTAAGTTTTGTCTATCATTTAAAATTGTTACAAACACTAAGAGTTATTATGCAGACCGAAGCTTTGCTGATATTTTTATTAAAGCTAAATCTTTTATGAGTTTAGCGGTTCATTGGAACCTGTGTTTATATTCGGTTTTCGTAGTGTGAAGTGGATTAGGGTCTTTGACTCCCCCTGGAGGGCACAGTAATTTGTCGCAGGTTAGCTCCCAGCAGATGCTGGCACTCATTTCCCCGATCTTGGAAGGGTGGAAAGCTGACTCAGCTGTGGCGAAAAAGAAGATCACAAAAAGATTTAAATCGAAGCTGAGCTGGGAATCGGACCCGTCTCCTTGTGACAGGAAGGCCAAACAGGCCTTTTTGATTATTCAATAACTTACCGAAAAGGTTTGGCTACCCAGCTTTAGTACGACAATGGTTGTTCCATTACTGTTGCGATTTTTGTTTTAATGTTACTGTCCTTGTTTCTTTCATTTGATTAATTGTAAATATTGAAATCATCGCCACCACCATCATCACCACCATCATCACAATCACCACTATCGTTATCAACACCACCTCCATCATCATCACTACCATCATCTCCAACATCACCATCACCACCACAAACTTCATCACGAAAATCAACATCATCACCACCACCATCATCATCACAAACCTCATCACCGTCATTATCGCCACCGTCATCATCATCACTGATACCACCACCACCACCACCATCATCATCATCACCACCATCATCACCACCAACATCATCACCAACATCGTCATCGCTATCATCATCACTATCGCCATCATCACCATCACTATCACCACCATCACCATCATTATCACCATCATCACCGTCGGCATTATCATCATCCATTGCCACCATCATCTTTATCGTTTGTTATTATTAGTTCAAATTGCTCTAACTGAAGTTTTTTCCCTAGGTTTACCACAAAAAGGTTATTTTACCTTGTACAACTGATGCAGAATGCCATTCCTGAGTCTGAGTTGAGATGATATTAGTATCGCTCTCACCAGCAGTGGTTCTGGAACGTCGTTTTGTTCAACTCCAAGCATTTTTACAATGTCAGTGTTTTGCTGTCTCAGCAGGCGCGAATTAAGAGGAGGGGCGTGTCTGACCGCGCCCCCCCCCCCTTCCCTTTTTAGTGGAACAAGTTAATTTTATAATGGGCTATATATCAGCAAAAGTAGATATAGTTTTTACAGTGACTTAATTAAAAAGAAGGCGATAACTTTTACACGTTTCTATTGGTCATAATGTCTGCTCATAAAGCACTTTCACTTCTGTTTTTCTGAACAATCTTCCGTGGCATTTGACCACCCGCTTTGACAGTGAGTCCGAAGCACCAATGTGTGGCCTGCTGTCGGTTAATACCATAGGAGGGAAGTACAGCACAAGAGATGAGGTTGTGGAAATGGTTCTGGTAAATAATAGAACTAGTAAACGAGTAAATTTCACAAGTTCCATTTGTCACCTTTATCTTGTTTTAATCAATACATTTTTGCTAACACATGAGCAAATATAAAATAAAACGGTAAGATTTTACTCGATGTTTCGTCACCCTCTCAATGCCATTATCAAGATTAAAATATTTACAATTCATGTGATGGTATATGTTGACAATAGACAAATGATTCAAATAACTTAATGCGAAAAAGAGTTCAAGTTTGCTAAGTGATGAAATTTAGCATAATTGAACAAATAAAATAAAACATAATTGAACAAATAAAATAAGACATAATTGAACAAATAAAATAAGACGTAATTGAACAAATAAAATAAGACATAATTGTAAAAATAAAATAAGTCATAATTGAACAAATAAAATAAGACATTTTAATTGAACAAATAAAATAAGACATAATTGAACAAATAAAATAAGACATAATTGAACAAATAAAATAAAACATAATTGCTCAGGATAAACAAGAAACAAAGTTGTATCATGAAGGATGATCGTGAAAGTATACATATAGGGTTGTGTCCAGCATGGATTATCAGTCGCGACTGTAGGATCAACTGCTTACTGTTTCTTACCTTAAGTAGCTGTTCTTAAGTGGAAATTATTGTACTTGCCCCTCAACATTTTATTTTTGACGCTCTCGATGAAATACGTTGATGTATTTGGTCATTTTTAAAACACCGGGTTTCCACTATCGTATCATATATAAGTATGTGCATGATTTAAATGTTTGTGATCATTTCCCTAAGTAGTGTATAGACGAACAACTCGAAACATCAGAATTGTAACACACTGCTTGGTGATGATTATCAAAATTTCAGTCTTGGGTTTTGAAACTCAAGCATTTTACTTTTTCGCCAATGCACTTCAAAAACTTTAGAATACCTATTTACTCGTGGTACCACGAGTCAACGTTTGGGTTCGATTTCTTTTTCTTTTTTCTTTTTTCTTTTTTTTTCATGTCGCGATTAGCGATTCGGTCCAGTGACTGCCATATTTTGGGATTTGTCCCTGGTCCCACGCGTACCACGAGTAAAGGCTTGATGAGCCTCTTGTTATCATTATAGTTTTTTCGACAAAAGCCCAAGCCTTAAAACGTCAACTCCTTCTTATTTACGGTAGTCATATAAAAACATTTTCCTTGTCGAAGTAACGTGTTGTACTCTTGTGAGCTAATGCAAAAAAGATTACAAAGAGTTTATTATCCTTAATTTAGATTTTAAGGTCTTGAAAAGGTCTTTAAAATTGAAACGTTTTTTGTTAAAAAGTTTTAGAATATCTTGGAATTTGATTTCAAGTCAAACGTGTTTTTTCTACTGGTAAAAATTTGAAGCTTTTTCTGGCTGGATCTTGCTTATCACGCATATTGAATGTTTCGAAGAAGCATCGAAAAGCAAACGGAAAAGCACACAAGGAATCACTTCAAAGCCCATAATCCTGTTGGGGTGCGGAGAATCTAATTTTCTTACTAGATCATGTAAGCGAGATTTGGAGAAGCATAAAAAAGGTCTTAAATTTTGAAAGGTTGGATCTTGGCCTCTCAAAAGGGAACTCGAAGAAGTCGAAGGAAAAAGCACTTAATGACTGACCCCAAGGGAAACAGTGAGTTTGGTTTCCTTGAGACCCTCCATGTTTACCGAGGTGAAGCTTATACTTGAGTTCATCTTTATAACCACATCACGGGCATTTCGCTTTTACCAATATTTATGGTTTGCGTGTTTGCTAGCTATGCCATGCTGATGAGGTCTAAAAAGGCCAAAACAGCTATCCATGGCTGCTAGTAATCAAGTTAACTATTTCTTGTGGTAGTTTGAAGGGGTAAAGCCCACTACCAACGTGGCCATAATGCCCAATGTGGCGGCTCCAAATTAGCTTCTATACCACGTTTGTGCTATCTCTGCATGCTTTAGTGCATCTTTATAGCCACATCCCACAAGCATTTGTTTGTAATAGATTAATTTAATGTAGCTTCAGTTACCTTCAAAAATCAAGTATGAAAGCCACATACAATAATTATCAAAGTCAATTGTGTAACTCGCAGTCGCGCATGAAGTGGAGGCATTTGTGATAGTACGTTAGTAAGTCACGAAAATCGCTTAAAAGTGCACAGCATCATGCCTGAGTCCGCGAGCAACGACACGATTAGTATGCGTTCTCCTTCTTCAAATGCAAAAATAACTGGTAATAAAAAAATACTACCCTTGACCAAAACCAATACTCCATTCCTGCTCGTCCAAATAAATTTTTTGTGACAAACACCGAAATTATATATATTGGTATTCCGGCGGTTTCGCGTTCCGAATTCCGTCAGTTCTTCAGTTTTCTAACACCCTTCCAGACACAATAAGGAGTCGATCCAAACTTAATGTGAGGGCAAAGTCTTCTTGGAGTTATACAGAATTCTATAAAGTGAAACATGGATATCTTATATAAGACCAGTATAGCGCCTCCATTTTTTTTCCTCTTCGATGTATCACATTTTGCAGCTCTGGAAGTAGACTACCATCTTTACGCGAATTAGCCCGCTGTCTCTGAAAATGCAGTGACGTAGGGCCAGCATGGGACTTGGACGCACCTGGTAATGGGCTCCTGACAGGACTTATAATTGATGTTATCGGAGAAAATGTGTTCACCTCTTTCAATTTCAAAATTAATCTCTTCATTCCGTAACTTTGAAATGAAAATATTTCTGTTCTTTTTCGTAAATATAATTTTAGACCTTTTGATAACAGAGTAGTGGTGCACCATGGCCCTGTTGTTCAAACGCAGATTAGCATTAAAACAGCTTTAAATTTTTAACCCATGGTCTTGTTTCAAACCTTACAGAGATGGATTTGAGCTGTAAATTTGAGATTAACAAGTTTTTCCATAGTAAAATCTGAACTGTGTTCTAGAAGAACTGAAATCTTTTCCTGAGAGAAACAATTGCTGCTGTAATTTTTGTTTAACCCAGCGTTAAATTTAACAACCTTTGAACAGCCAACGTTAACCCCACCCAGGGGGTAACACAAGGGCCGGTTCCCCTTAGTATTAACTCCCTTTTTAACAATTTATTTGTTTGTTTAAATGTACAAACAATAATGAATTCAGCTAGACAAGCGTGATATGGGTGTACACAGCATTAACCCTACCAATACTGAGCCCGGTTCCACAACCATCGATTAACTTAATCCTGGATTAAGACAAAATTCAAAGACTGATTTTTTCATAAGTAAAGCTTTGTAATGCTTAGAAAATACTGTTCAGTTTTACCAATAAAGAAACATGTTAACTCCAAAATTCCAACCTAAAGCAAAATATAGAAGGTAGGAACAGGAACATGGATTAAAAATTTAACCCTGGGTTAGCGCTCGTCGGGTTTTGAGGAACCAGGCCGTGGGGGTTGATATATATAGTTAATATGTATATGGTATAGAAAAATTCAAGAGAGCTACACGTTTATCTCTATAAGCCTGTTTCATGGTTGCCCACCCGTCAGGAGATTTAATAAAAAATTTACTTTACTATCGCTTATATACAATCTAATTCACATAATAATAATAATAACAATAATAATAATAATAATAGAATAGAACTAAACTTAATATATGCATTGCGGGATTTAACAGGTCACGTATTGCGTAGGAGGGCTTTGTTTGGCTAGTGTGACGAAAGAATGCGCCAGGAAATAAAAAGGTCAATGTTGTTGTCTTTAAGAGTCCAAATGTGCTTACTAAGTTCAGTGGAGTTTCTGTGTTAAGCGTTGCGAAATGAAGCGGTGTGGTTTCTGTATCTTGTTTTAAAGGAGTTTTCTGTGATTTCGATGTAGGTGTCTTTCTTGTTGTTGTCTTTGCGGGTTAGTGTAGCTTGATAAATAACGGATGATTGTAGACATTTTCCGGCTAGCGGGTAAGCGTTCTTTTGTCGGCTGTTGCATGTCTTGTTTACTTCAGTTGTAATGGTGGTTACAGCATCATTGGCTTGAGAAGACGTTAGTATGCGTTTATTATGGTTATCGATAAACAGCTTGGTGTTATTCATACAGCTGTAGCTAATTTTATTGTTACGATTGAAAATTTTGTGACGAGCTTGTGATCTTTAAGGAGGCTTTTTTGTTAGGTGCTTTGGGTTCGTACTGCAGGGTGAGTTGTATTTGCTTTCGTTGAGAGCTTTCTGGTATGGAGGAGCGGCCTGGTCAAATGATGCTTTGTCGGAGGACAGGGATGAAAGTCATTTGTTAATACCGGCGGGGATGTTTTTGGTGGGTGGTTACTCAGCTCGCGGTGGACGTATAGTAGTTCAATATTTGGTTTGGTATATGGCTGGTAACTGCTTTGGTTAAGGTTGAATGTGACATCTAAGAAGTTGATTATCTGTTTGTTAGCTTCTTTGGTGATGCGTAGTCCGCTGCTGTTAAAGATGCGGCATATTTCTTTCTTGATGTTTTCTGTATCTCTGGGAGAGGCGTTAGTAATGGCTAGTCCGTCGTCTCGGTAAAGTCCTAAGTTTATGTTGAGGTGCTGGAGCTGCGAAAGAAGAAAACTTACTACTAGCTCGTAGATGGCGCGCTAGTTTCAGGTTCGGCTTTCTTGTACGATTTGTGATATTTGTTGTTTTGCCGGCGGCGATTAACAGCTTGGGTTCGTTACGAATTAGTTCTGTGTCATCTGTTAGCTTGTTAAGAAAGCTGTTGTTTACTTGCTTGAGCTTTACATAATTTACCATTTTAAGCATGCCATCTTCGAAATCTAGTTCTTCAACTGGGGGTGGGTTCTTGGTAGATTTAAAACCGTAGGTTTTTTTGGAGGACGGCGCGGTATCGGGGTTAAGGAAGAAGAAGTAGGCTTTCCAACGGAGCTTGCGTAAAAACTGTTCTGTCTTTTCGATGAGCCGTTGAAGGTAGTCGTTACGTGATGGTAAAGGTATCTTCTTGGTCGAGTAGCCGATGTTGAATTTTTTCATTTTGGAGCATCATAGAGTGCGCCAAGTTTAGACTTGAACTTTTCTCTACCATATACTTCGCTCTACCGTTACATTTATCGAGCACTGTTTTACGGATATCAGCCTTAGACTTTGTATATAGAGGATATTACACGGCTGTGCGGAGATACGGATTATATCTTCGAGTGTTGATAATATCTCAGACTCTTACGAGTGAGCGAAGCGAACGAGTGAGAGATGTTTTCAACACAAGAAGATGAAATTCGTATCTTCAAGCGGCCATGTAATTTTCTTTTTATTATATGAAATCTTCACAGTCAAGCGAAATTAAATAAAAAGCAAAAACCGTCAATCAAAATAAAACAAATTTTATTTACGATACCGAAAAAAAAATCTTACTTCTAGCTTTCATGACTACTTTCAATCACTTTCAGACGTTTCCATTTTTACTTTCAAATGTACTCTCACTCTCAATTTAACTATATTTTACTTTGTGCTCTTTCTTTTGCGAGCAACTTTTCACATTGCTGGAGCAACTTTTTCAATTTTTGAGCAAGTTTTGAGCAACTTTCGACTTTTTTAGAGCAACATTTCAAATTTTTGCAGCTCAACCTGTAGAAGCCTAACAAGCCTTTAGGAACACTTTGCCTAAAAATGAACTGGGATGGAACCTAGGCGCGCGTTGCCTTGTGGGTTGGCGGGACAAGCTGAGTCTTGTGTCACGTTATTTCCAACATGGCGGAGACAGGTGATTGTGGTGATTTTTACTTGTCCATTTTACTTTACGTTTTAAAAACCATAGAAGGGCTTCCCTAAAATTGAGCTACTCTATTCACGTTGTATAATAATCATTTTTTAATGTTTATCTTTTGGGTACGTTCATACTTTTAGGCGGAAAGAAAAAAAAGAAAACCAAAGGCAAGACGGTAAACCTTACCGAATTCCTTGCCAATGGCAAAGATGATCAGAGAAGTGCGGCAGTCACTCATGCGGCGGCAATGTACTCTAACAGATCTACGAGTTGGGCCGATGAAACCGAAGATCTTAATACTCAAGGTTTGTTAGTTTGTGTGAAACAAACGTGATCTAATCTCTTGTAAGAGTGAATTGTAGTTTGAATTAGTTCACGTGTCTCGCTTATCGTAGAATGTACGTGTACTTGCCCAATAGGTGATGCCGTTTCACTGTGAGGCAAGAGCAAGTCTATAAAAGGTTTTGCTTTGTAAATTCAGTTTAAATGTGTCTGGTTCATAAGATTTTTAGCCATTTGACTGCGTATGTTCAAAAATGTTCAAAACAATTCTGTGTATTATTTGTGTTTGAACTTCTAACACAACTTTTGATTTTTTTATTGATTTTTGAAGTGATTTAATCAAAAACAAATATCCAACACGTATCTTGTAAAAAAATTATTGCAAGATTTTATGCCGTGTAGAAAACAAATTAACTTACTGGATTGCATTCAACTTTAGCCGCTATCTTTGACGCTCACGCCTTGGTTATGACTTGAATCAGTTATACTCGCAAGTTTTGATTTTGTGTTGATATTAATGAATTTTTTATGATATTTTGTCATTGCGACGGGTTTTTTTGTTGTATTTATGGTGGCTTTAAATTCTTGTCGGATTTTTACTCTCGTTGACTCAAAATATTTTACCTTTCCGAGTAAAAATTAGGCAATGGCTTTTAAATTGATTTCAGATTTTTTGTTACTGTTTTCAAACAGCTTTTTGTTATAACTAAAATTTATGTTTCCTTTTCTAGGAAAAAAAAAGTATTTTTTTTATGTTTTCATAAATATTATATTATTAAAGTTATTATTTAGTTTATACTATTATTTTGTATACATCTTTTTTAGTTTTACTTTATCATTTTTGTAGAGTTGGGGTTATGTCTAAGAGGTTTTGCCAACAAAATCATATTTAGATTTAGTAGATATATAAATATAAATACCATTCTAGTTCTAGTAATTTGAATAAGCTTTATGTTTAAGCATAGTTCTGATTGTTTATATTTTATTTATTTAAAGATTTTAGTAGTTGTTTACCTATCTGTATCTAAACCTTCATTAACCTACTATTCTTGACCAAACATTATCTTTTCCACCTAAGCTAACTCAGCTTTCCATCCTTCCAAGGTAGGTAAATGAGTACCAGCAACTTCTGCTTGGAGCTAACCTGTGATGGATTATTTTCATTAACCTACTGTTCTTGACAAAACAACATCTTCAGATTTTACTGGCTTGATTTGCTTTTTGGCACACACAATACATGCATCTAGATAGCGATTTCCATCTACACCATAATTATAGACGAATCTTTGCTGACTTCATTGTTTACAATCTGCTTCATTAGCATATAACTTAAGGTAGCGAACAAACAAAGATAAATACATTTTTAGTCTAAAACTTGAGAAAGCTTGTTGAGTTAACAAAGAGGTGAAATTTTTGACTCTATGCAAGTAGTTTTTAAAAAGATATTGCAGTTCAAAAATATTCAAAACAGCTGGGGAACAAAAGCGTTAATGAGCGATACATTCTCTGTTAAATCTCCATTAGATCGCAGGAACAATGTTTAGCTTATCACTCTCATATTTTCAGAAAAAGTCTATTTTACAAAGCACTCTCAATATGCAGTGCTTCAGTTTTTGTAACCTTTTTAGAAATTGGTGCCCATATGCTAATAAAGGGGAAAATACAAACAAATATCTGCCTGCTGAAGGTCAGTTTTTTTCACTGGTGATGATGAGCCCACATAGAAAGTGCTCAGCAGTTACCATTCAGATTCACTTGCCTCGCTGGTTTGAATGGAGCCCAGTTGTTCTGTTTGGTTAATTGTTGAATTAACATATTTATCGTAGCCCTGTTTTAAATTCAGAACATTACATTGCAAATTACACTAGTCTTCGGTTACTGCTGATATTATTTCATTTCTGTTAAATTTAGCATATGAGAAAATTTAGTATTTGAAACAGGTCTTAAACTTTTAACCAAAAAATTAGAGCAATTAGCCAATATCAAAAATACCATAATACTAGAAAATTAGCTAGTGGTAAACTAGTTTGAGCTGCATCGATGTTTCTAAAGAAACAATTTAGTAATAAAAATGTAAATCTACACCGTAAAAAAAAGAGAACACTTACTGACGTTTCAGACGTTAGTCCTTCGTTGCAGTCCGACGAAGGGCTAACGTCCGAAACGTCAGTAAGTATTCTCTTGTTTTTACTGTGTAGAATTTACATTTTTATTACTAAATTATACCATAATACTCTTTGTTTGTCCCTCCTAAGTTTTACATCATCATTATCATCATCATCCATTTTTGATCCAGGTTTATCCCCTTAAATGGGGGTGGCTGGATTTACCCCACTCTAACAGCGATCTCTCCAACTCCCACTCGATTCAAGGAGAAGGAGGATGATCGTCCTCCATTCCTCTTGCCCTTCACTTCAAACTTCAACGCTTTTCTCAAAACATGCCCATCATCCCTCCTCAACACATGACCATACCATCTCACTCCATTCATCTTTGCCATCTGAACCACTGTTTCCTTCAATCCCAACATCTCCATTAGGTCCTCTGTCCTCTTTTTCTGCATTGTTTCTATTTTCTCTTGGGACTTCAGACCTGGAAACAAAGCTTACATAAATACAAAATTTTGGAGGGACAAGCAAAGAGTATTATGGTATTTTTGATGTTGGTGAATAACACTGGACACAAAACAAGTTAAGAGCAACAGGGTTTAAGCCAAACTGTGTTGTTCCCACGCAAAATTCAACACATCCCTTAATCACGGAATTAAATGGACAATTTGACCCTTCAGAATTGCCTTGCATGAATATTTAAAGCTTGCAAGGAAAAGTGTTATTGGGAAAGGAAATTGATTCCATTAACCTTCACCGATAAGTCAAACTTTTCTGTAGAAAACACAAAGGTGTTCCTGCTACCTTATGCAAATATTTTAATCTTAGCTTTTGTACAGTAGTGATTACTGTTGCTGTAGGGTTGTTTGACTTCTGGACATTATCAATGCAGATTTTGTTGGTAATAAGTGTATTCCAAGTGACAGAATGGGAGATATTGCTACAATTGTAAATAACAAATTTATTACCAGGGGTTCAATAAGGGCCAGGCACCGGGCAAAGTGACCGGCAATAAAGGCAGCTTTACCTGGCTGCTTTTAGCATCTCTGCAACTATAAATTTTTAGGGCCTTGCATAAACTTTTCCTGGGTGCCAAATCCAAATGCCCTCCTGTTCCAAACCTTAATGAAACCCCTGTATTACAAGTATGTATAAAATAAATGTTTCTATTAACCCTTTCCCTCCTAAACCGCCCTAAACCGCCCGTAGGATATGGTACTAAGTTAACAAATTCAATCTTCCTTAAACAAGAAAACCATGTATCGATTTCGGTTTTAAAGCAAAGTTTAATAGTTTCTT
>JANCMA020301568.1:7500-12078 GCA_024336925.2 Zoanthus solanderi | reverse complement strand
AAAAAAAAAAAAAAAAAAAAAAAAAAAAAAAAGACACGCAGCCGAATTTATGACTCGTTGCCTACCGGCACGAGTAAAAATCCCAACTTCAGAACTTGTCTACTCAAACCTTCATCCCCCCAGTTTATTAGTATACCCTAAAAATACCTCGATGTTGTTACATCAGCAAATGCATTATTTGTCTTTTGAAAAACTATAAAACAATATAACTTGAACTTCAGTTCTATTCAGAACCAAACTATACAAAAATATCAGAAATATTCCGTAATCCTGCACAAGCAGTAAATTGTGCTTTTGTTATTGTTAATTTGAGCTGATGAAAAATGCAATACTGGAAAAAAATCGCTCTTTTTCATAAACCAGCTAAGCTAACTCTGCTTTCTATCCTTGTGGGGTATGAGTACTAGTGTCTTCTGGAAGCTAATCTGTACTGGATTAGTCTCCCATCCAGGGGGATACAAAGACTCTCATCTTCTTAACACTACAGAAACCAGAGATAAGCACCAACTCCATTGGCCCTTGGATAGTAAAGGATTCAACTTTCAAGAGTTGATAAGCACCAACTCCATGGGTCACTTGGATAGTAAAGGATTCAACTTTCAAGAGTTGATAAGCACCAACTCCATGGGCCACTTGGATAGTAAAGGATTCAACTTTCAAGAGTTTATAAGCACCAACTCCATGGGCCACTTGGATTGTAAAGGATTCAACTTTCTTAGACACAAAAATATCTCTAAGTAGTAAAGTCAAAGTGCGATGCTTGTGGGATGTGGCTATAATGATAAATATCAAGTATAGACAGCACAAACGTGCTATTAGTTATAAGTTGAAGCCACTAAAATGGGCACTAAAGCCACGTTGGTACAGGTAGTGGGCTTTACCCCTTAAATTTACTATAAAAATAGTGCTACCATTTAGGCTCACCATTTTTATGGTAGATTTAAAGGATAAATCCTGCTACCAATGTGGCATTAGTGGCCATTCATGTGGCCTCAAGTTAGATACTTGCACAGTTGTGCATTTAATGAAAAATCCCACTTGAAAAAAATTCAGAGCCAAAAGCATCCCTAGTAGCCCCCTTCCAATCTCATTACTAAAGTCTGTGAGTGAGGCCCTGAGCGTATTCTTAATAATGAGAGCTTATGATGGTAGAGAATTCAATTCAATTCAATTCAATTTTATTTTTTCATTACCTTTACAGCATTTAGATTTACATATTTAACACATATAGTATAATTAACAGAAAAGTAGGTAATTAGCCAACTATAATAACCGGAGGTTAGACTAGACAGTTGGCTGAATATATATTACATAATATATTATATAGTACATCGAGGGAGAGAAGTAAAACGGAGTATAAATAAAGGCTTTAGGTACATATAGCATAGATTATAGCTGTACAAGCGTGCGGGAAAAAGAGAAGAAGAGGAAAAAATATATATATTCAACTAGTCATATAATTTTTAGGATGGAAAATTGAGCAGACCTGAAATTATTACTTTCTTGAAGTAGTAGTATAAAGCTATTCTCAGTTCTGATAATAGCTTTGCACAAGATCTATATACATTTTTAAATGACAATATAATAATTATTAGGTTATGTATGATGCCAAAAGCATCCTTAGGTTATGTATGAGAATTAGTTTTTCCCTCATAGCTGCTGCAAATTTCAACCCTAAGTTGTCTATTGCAATATACTAGCTAATACACTTTAAAAGTTTATAGTAAATACTATTAAATGAAAAATATATATGTAAGTAGTTATTTAGGATTTGACACTTTCTACTTTCTATTGAGTGAAGAAATTCATGATATTTGAAATACAAGTGCCTATGGTAGACAGGGGATGTTTAACGAGGTCACATCTAACAGGTGTGGCCTATTGTCTATATACACACTCAGTAAACTACAAAATGTACCAAGTCACTGACAGGCTTTTGTAGTAGTTTTGAAACTTCTTAAGTGGTTATAAATTAATTGTTTGCACCTAAAGGTTGGTGATTTACTGTATGCTCACAAAATCCACCAAAAGTGAAGAAGTTTTGGTTTTTAAGTTTTATTGGCATATATATATATATATAATATATCAGGTTTGCTATTCTCTCTCAGAATGATCAAGATATATTTCAAACCACTTCAAATTACAAAGATGCTGGTGAAATAACAGATGACGATTCAAGTGACAGTGAAGAAAGTAAATACTCTGGGCTGGAAAGTGAAGAAGATGACACATCAGAGGCAGAGGATTTTGACGAGAACTTAGAGGATGTAAGTTGTTGAAGAAAAGAAGGAGAGAAGGTTATAAAAAATAATATAAGGAAATAACAAAATAATTAAACCCAGATTATTAATATCTATTTGTTAAGATCATACACCCAGGGCTTGACACTAACATTTTCTGATTACCACCTGTAGGAAAGTAAAATATTATGCTCTTAGAAAGGGAAAAATACAAAATAGTTTGGAAATTATTTGCCAATGTGGAACAACATTATAGGCATTTTAGAAATTATTTTTATTCACAGGAAATAAAATCATGTTATAAAGGTAACATAACGTGTTCAAGAAAGACAATAATTTTTATAAATGATATAAATAACTTTTAACTGACAGTTTCTTACATTGATTAGTCATAACAGTAAATAACAATAAAGTTTGTTTACAATCAGTTTACAAACTAAAAAAGAAACAACTAATTGGGTCAATTATCAGGAAGTACTAGCTTAAGTTAGTTGCTATCAATTCCCAGTAAATTCAGATCGTCTAGCCCTTTTACCACTGTTTCACCAAAGGCCAATTACCCTTTAGGGATTAAATCCATTTGATGAAACTGTGGAGCAGTGAATCCAGTGTTGATGTGACTAGTCTTGACCTCTACTGGGTTTTGATTCGGTTCATAGAGCTGAGTCCACTTTCACAGCAAGCAGTGGTCAGTGGAAGTACAAGAAAAATTTCAATCAACAATAAAGTGTTACAGAACCTTTCTGTGAAATCTGTGAACATTATTAGCCATACTGCTTGTTTTCTAAGGTTGACATAATTGTTCTTCACAAGAACTTTTAAGTATAGCCATTCTGACAGTGCCTCTTCTTGGCTGAAGACATTCTTCTCAAGCAGCTGCTGGAAGTGGTCAGAGAGAAGATTGATTTCGTCTTCACCAAAGACAGCCAACTGCTCACAATTATCAGGCCAATGCCCCACTTCCAGTATCTTTGCTGCAGCAAGAACAGGGTTATTCTCAAAGCTGTCAAACCTGTTGGCCAACTACTGACATGTTATATTAATTAACAGCCCTGTTCTTCAGGCATGTCAGCTCCCCATCATCATTCACGTGCTTGTTCAAAGTGACAGATTCAAACACTTTGCCATTGAGAGATTGCTCAAACTTTCTCACATGTGCTCCAGTTCTTGCTAGCAGAGCATTTAGTGCTAGTCTGGTGTGATTCATGGTATTTTGACATCACTAATGGCAATTCCGTCTTTTTGAAATTTCAAGATCAATTTCTGGAGTTCATCAAGAATATCCAGCATGAAAAACATAAATGCCACATGTTTGTAGTTCTGAAGCTTTCCCACCACATTCCATGCTCGTCCTTTCATGGTTGCACTCACTATGAATCTATTCTTAATGAAAATCCCATGAAATTACTTTGAAAAACCAATTAAAGCACTTTTAAAAGCCATGAAAACAGCAGTTTTAAGTTTCATAGTGTTTATTTATGACATGAATTTTCCATGAAATTTAGTGAGAGTGTTTTCATGGGCTATGAAAAGCTTGCAAAAAGCACCTGAATGGGTTTCATCGGCCATGAAAATGCTCACAAAGTACCCGAAATGGGTTTTGTGGGTCGTGAGAATGGGTGAGAGCATTTTTCATGGGCCATGCAGGGCTCGAGACTAACGGTAGCCAACTAGCCACAGACTAGTAAAAATTCCATTTTGGCTAGTGGTTTTTGCGCTTCACTCTAGCGGTTTTGGCTAGTGAAAATTTGTGAGCACTGGAGGCTCAAAACACAAAACGAAATTATTGAGTCAAAGCGTGCAGAATTTAAAACATCGGCTGTAATAAATATTACATACAATTTATTGGCTCAAACAAGAACTTCAAATTACTACAATGCGAAAGAATGATTGACTTTTTTTCCCCTTAGTAAAAGGTGATGAACAACAAACAAACTGCTTGCCAATAATGATTAGTGAAATCATATGAAACCAAGAATCATGTTTCATACATGTAGCATCTGGAAGTCACATACGCTTTCAAAAAATTAAAGTATTCGCTGTTGTTTGAAAATTTGAATGATGCCTATATATAATATCGATGCCTATGTTTGCAATGGAAATAAAGTTGAGATATGGAACATATTATTGTGTTAATGCCGTGAATCGGCATTTTGAAAGAAAGGAATGTTTTTCGGCGGCGAATTGCGAAGTTCTGTGAGAATTTCTCACGGAAGCGAAAGATTCGGTTTTTGTTGTTGAACGATGCTTATAATTACAACATCAATGCCTATGTTTGCAACGTAGCAAGTTAAGGTGGAACGAATTATTTTGTTCGTGAAAATTGTGAATTGGTCAG
>JANCMA020301568.1:0-5000 GCA_024336925.2 Zoanthus solanderi | reverse complement strand
CCAGTGTTTCTCTAAGTATTATGAACTTCATTGACGATAAAGAATGGAACCTATGTTTTTCGTTTAAAAAAGCCTGATTTTTGAAGTCTGTTTTATTACAAAACTTTCAAAGGTAAGGCATATTAACTTATTTCTAAAAACCTGATAAGTTGAAGTTATTGCACGTCAGTAGTATGTTAGCCAGTTTGATAAAAAGGTACCTACTGAAATGGATTAGCATGGTGAAAATAAAAGAACTAAGAAGTTGGGTTGACAAGTCTGGGAGAATTATTTGTTCACGTTACAGTAACTAATGTCTGCATCTGGCTAGTGAAAATGTTGTTTTGACTAGTGAATCAAACCTGTCACTAGCCACTGGGCTAGCGAGCTGAAAAGTTAGTCTCGAGCCCTGTAAAGGGTTCTACTTTTCATCTAAATGATAAAAAATAAGCAATATACATGTAGGGACTTTAACAGTCATAACCACACAGTCTTGCTGGTTAGTGACAGATAAATTAAAATCAAGTGATCAATTTTGACCAATTACAGGCATGGATTTTTTACAGCAAACAAGGGTTACTTATTAAACTTTGATAAAACATGGGTTTTTGACCAATCAGAGTATGTATAGCGTCTTATCACTATGGATCCCAAAGCCATGAAAATACTGTGAAAAGCCCCTGAAAATATTTTCAGGGCATAAAAACAGTGATTTTATTTCAATATATTTCTGGGCCATGAAATTGCTCTGACATTCCTGTTGGTTAAAATATAACTAATTTCATGGGCCATGAAAATATAACAAACCCATGAAACTGCTTTTTCATGGGTCTTGAAACTTTTTTAAGCTTAAAAAATTTAACTTTCATGGGCCATGATTTTTTTCAACTGTACATAAATCCTTTGATTTCATGGCCCATGAAAATGAAGCTGTCATTTTTGACATAAAAATTCATGGAATATGAAAATTTCATGAGCCATGAATTTGAAATGAAATGCTGTTTGACAAATTTCTTCATATCTATATCATAATTTGAAATAAAACCATAATATTACTTTTTACCTTGTGTTTTTCCAAAAACTCTGGTGTTAATGACCATGGTGCATCAGGTATAACTTCATCAATATAGCGACAGTGTCTCAATGACTCATAACGTTCCTTCTCAGTCATAACTGTGAACCCCTTTAGTTTGTGGGTCAGCTCATCTGAACACACTAACCATCAAAAAACAATTTGTTATATTTTATAAAAGATAAAAACTAATTTATTCCTTACTCTTAAAGGACTCACAGTACTTTAGTTATTCCTACACATCAAAGATCATTTTCAAAAAGGGAAGATGGTCTCCAGTCATGATATATAATTACACTGTACATACATGGAGTATAACACAGTAAACTGCAGTTTTGTTAGAAGCTACTAAGCATGAAACACAATCTGATACCATTTTCTACAAACTGAATGTTTCTCCAGTGCTAAAAAAACATTCATTTAAAACAAAATTTATAATACAGATACATTAGATCCCTACGTGTGCACTGATTGGTCAAAATCCCACATATTTTTATTAGAGTATAAAACAAAGAAAAAGCATGTTTTATTGTTTTATACTATACGTGGCATGTAAAATCTATATTATAAAGCAAATGAAGAAACCTAAGCCATGTATTAGACTGTGGTAAAACACTTTGGACATTTAAGAAGACTTAGATACATGTACTACTAGATAGTTTATTTGTCAAAAACATTGCAGCCATAGGCTGAATTACATTTAACTTACAGGGAATAAATACAATTATAGTATTAAAATGTTTTTTATAATATATCTAAACATTAAAATTGGTTCATAATTAGAGTTTTGTTCTTAATATCAAAAGATATATATCAAAACCTGCTCTTAATTGCTTTCTCAAATATAAAGGAGTTCCTTACTCTATCAGAGTTCAGTTTCTGGACCGAAAAAAGTGCACTTACTTCTGAAGTTTATTTTTATGTACATTGGTTGAAAGGTGGGAGCAATTGATGGAGTTTATGGTTTGGATCATTACACACTTCCTCAGAAAGCTTTACTACAGTGTTCTCACTCATACAATGTGACAATTCCCACTTTCCCAGGTGCCAGGGAAAACTAATGCAATTAAAGAAAACAATATTATTTAAAATTTTGATTGATGAAGTTTGACTATGAATAAAATAAACATTTAAGGTTTCAGCTTCTCTTAAAAATATACATATTGTGTAATCAAGGATCCCCTTCCAGACTAAAAAAAACATCTGATTTTGATTTCTTGTAACTGACTTGAGATGTAGGTAAACTATTTATTTCTAAACTTATGGCAAAACTTTACAGTCAAGACACTGTACAAAAAGTTTTGGTGTAAATTTATCTCATATATGGTTTTTATACATGTATGTCTGAGTCTCGTGGGAGGTGAAAACTGTTGTCAGTGTTGTGACTACCATGCAGTACTTAAATATTGTTTTCTGATGCATTCATGAAAATAATTATACTCAATCACGTAAAAGCAAAGTAGAATACAATAAGATCCAGGGATGGGTTGTTCAAAGGTGGGTTAAATGTAACCCTGGAAGGAAAAAAATATAGTTCTTATCAAATACTGCTCAGATTTTCCAAGCAAAAAACTTATTAATCTCAAATTTATGGGTCAAAACTGTCTCTGGAACATTGAAAAACATGGGTTAAAAATTTTGCCTGAGTGAGCACTAATTAGTTTTCAAACAACTGCCCAGGATGTTTTAAATTAAAGAAAGTTTGAAATGAAACCTGCTTCCATGTATAATAGCCCCCCCTCCTTTAAAAAAAAAAAAGCCATGGGATTGTACTGAATGGTTACATTACTGAAACTTTTAATTGTCAAGTCGGAGTAAAACAAGGCTGCATGCTTAGCCCAACCCTTTTTAACCTTTTTTTAAGCGATCTGCCTGGTACTCTAAACAAAGCACCAATTAAGGAAGACATATCAATCAAAAGTGTTAAACTATAAAGTCTACTTTACATGGATGATCTTGCTATAGTGGCTCAGTCGGCAAATGATCTCCAATTGCTTTTGAGATCTTTAGAGCAATACTGTTTTGCAAAATATTTTCAGCAGCATTTTGATCATGTCTGTTCAGATATCTATTGTATTAGAGATATTTTACTGTTTTCGTGTTATTTGTAAAATCAAAATAGCAAACTTGGTAGTATGGACTTGTAGTTGCAAGCTTTTTGAAAAAAAGACAAAATCAGTATGAGACCAGTGGTGAGCAGGGTATTTCTAGCTTTTTTAAAATGCAATACATGTATAAATTTGCCAGAATATAGGCCTACTCCACAAAAATGCAGGAAAAACGCTATTTGACCAAAATTTAGCCCCAGGCCTTATTTTCGGAATTTTACAATACTGCATGTTTAATTTTTAGGTCAACGTCCATAGGACAGAACATTTTCGCTTTTATCAATATACATCACATGATGAGGTAAGAAGTATATACTCCGTTTTGATTATAAAATCAAGCTCTTAAAAGTGTCAAAGTAGTTCAAACTTATTTATACTACAATTACAAATCAACAGCTATTTAAAATGAAGTTTTTCCAATTTTTAAGATTTATTTACATACTTTTAATAAGCTAGCTACCGTCTATAAAAAGAATAAATTATTCCAGGTTTCAGCAGCAAATCGAAACAAAAACGATAAAAAATTAATGACGATAAACAAACTTGCCTCCAACCAACAGGTAAACTTCGGTCGGGAAGGTATTTTTTGCTTGCATTAAAGCTCTCGCATGACCGAAGTGAAACACATCAAATATCCCATCGGCATAAACACGGATGGGTCTTTGAGCTGCACAGACAAAAATAATAAAATGAGCAAGAACAATTTATGCGACTTAAGCAACAATGTAGTTTCTAAATTAGTAATTCGGGTTTGAATATACAGTATGTAGTAGTTTGAAGTACCTTTTCCATCGAGAGCGTCCTGTAAACTAATTTGTTCATACACAAATTCATCGTCAATTTCCAAAGCCGAATGATAAAATGGCGCTGGGTCTCTCAAGGCCTGTAAAACGCAAAATAAATCATTTTCAATATTTTCTTCAAAAAAGAACAACTTTCTTGTAGCAAAGACAAATTCGAAAAGAGGTCTGTGCACTTCAGCTGAAAACTATAAGTAATTTAGCCGATTAATCAGCTGTTGAACTGTTTAAATCTGAAATCCTTTTGAACTAACTGCGGGTTGATGTCTACTGTATTTAGAACAATAAATGACTCGGACAAGATTACGAAACCTGGTATTTCAGAAAACGTGGCAAGACTGTAATGAATTTTACTTCAAATCACTAGATTAGTTCCAGAATCAAAATATTACTAAATACTATTTTGAAACCTACTGAAAATATCATGGAGCAACGTACTTTATTCTTTTTAAAGTATTAAAATATGAACAAAAAAAATCACTTCAGCCAGTGACTGCCAGACTGTTTTTCTTAAACCCAAATTAGGTACCCTCTACTGCAAACGAAAAAGCGAATACTGACAGGGTCAGTTGTCTCGAAATATTTATAGCTTATAAAATTTTATTTGGCCATAAAGTTACTTCATATCTTTTATTAGCTCACATGCAAACACACAAAAGATTCAACTTTTTTAAACTTACCAATCGCTTCTGTTTCATGACTCCGGAATTCGTGTCCGGTGTACTTTCGCGTTTTCTCTTTCTTGATCCAGAGTCCTTGTTAGGCAATGAATTCGAAGCCATAATAAATAGATAAAAACTATAAATACAGCAAAAGTAAATAAATTCCGAACCCTGAAGGATTTTTCACTTCTTCTTCTCGTTTTGAGCTCAGAGGTGATTAGCCTGCGTAGCAGGCGCAAAGGGATTGGGGAGAAATGGAGGGATTCTCGTCCCCAGAGCCCAACGTTTTTTCTTAGCCGGCAGAGACACAGGATTTCAAAATCCTAGATTCTAGGACTTCCGGTATCGTGTTGACAGACTGGTTTGGTTTCATTGCGAT
>JANCMA020301462.1:0-12078 GCA_024336925.2 Zoanthus solanderi | reverse complement strand
TACTCATTTACCTACCCCAGAAGGATGGAAAGCTGAGTTAGCTTAGGCGGGAAAGAAAGTCACACAAATCAGTTCAACTCTTGGCAGTGCCAGGATAAAACAGAGGCAGGTAGAGATCTTACCAACTGCACCAACCACACCATGCCATTTTGGTTACAAAAGATCAATTTTACAATCAAAGTGTATATTAGAATGAATGCAACAAAGTCATTACTAACATCATTGTGCACTTAAAATATGCAATTATTTTGATTTCAGTGACTGCATCAAAATGAAGTGTTTTGGACAGGCCTGTCAGTGAAAAAATAAGATCATTCGCTCCCCATGGCTGACCATCTAGGTTATCCACATTCAAACTCCCAACTCTGACCACTGAGCCACTCTACCTATTAGACAAACCTTGTAAAGATGGAAAGGCAAGTCAGTCATAGAGAAAAAAGGTCACTTTACTTCTATCTACCTCTCCAAAATGATGAAGATCATAATTTAATTTTGTCCAGCTTCCACAATGTCACCATTGATTACAAGATGTAGAAACTACTCTTTATTACCATCAACGTCAGCTGGCTCTTTAAACCTAGATCTTAGTTTAATCCTATTTTGCACCCCAACACTAATCCAGGGGGGATGGGTGAGTAGTAACCGAGTCAAAGTTTACAAAGCACTACTAACAGTACCTGGTTCAGGCGATGTTCTCTCACTCCCAATGGGTGAAAATGTTTTTGGACTGCCACCGGTATTCACTTGAAGTCTGGTGTCATCATCAGACTTCCCCGACAAGTTAAGTTCCTCCAAGGAAATGGTACTCTCACTATTAACAACAGGTGCTGTTTCTGGAGATTCGGACTCCTTTGGCTTTTCCTCTGTAACTGCAGCCAATTCAGCATTAGTATCGCTTATTGGTGGGCTTCCTAAACCAAAGTCTATGAAAAAGTCATTATTAGCCTTCTGTCCTGCTGGCCGAGCTGGTTTGACGAATCGTTGTCTTAGTTTCTTCTTGGGTGTATCATCTACTGATTCTGCACTCATTTTTTCCACACTTTCTTCTTCCTCTCTTAAAGAAGATTCAAGATCAATGTTTTAGTACTGCAACAACATAAAGTAAACACCAACTAATTAGCTCATTCATGCACATGCATGCACAAGCAATGAATGAGTATCGTGGGGATGAAACGTTGACAGAAGTGGTTGTAGACCAAAATTTGTGGACGGAAATTGTGGACCATAGACTGAAATGAAAGTGTCCTGCGAGCGTGGCTTCATGATAGAACTTTTGACTTTCGTGTGCACGAACCTAGTTTGAGGCCACTACTGACCTTTTTTTATTTTAGTTTTTTTTTCTTTTTTTTTAACTTAAAATTACCTATAATGACTTTTCTTACTTTGTAATTATACAATTTAAATATATTCTTTTGGGCAAACAGTTTCAATATAAATAAAATAACGAGAAGATTAATCATTTTTAAACTTGTATATTTCAGCCTTTATCCAAAGGCCATCAACAGCAAATGACAATGGTATAAGGAATAATTAATTACGCGTGTAATATTTGGAAAAACAATAATTATATGATTTAATCATTAGACTGTTCAACATTATTGTCCATTACATGAGTGAGCTGGCTCTAAGAGCCCTTTAATTACTTCTGTTTTAAACTCATCCAAATTATAGGCGAGTGGTTTAACTAACTCTATTCAAGACTTGAAGGAAAAGTTTGATCACTACCATATGGAAAGCACAAAGCTGACATTTTGAGCAGCAATAACAGTTCAATGGAGTAAATTACGTTTCTTAGTTTACAACAAATTAGGCCACTAAGCAACTTGGGAGATTTTAAATTTCAATTTGTAATGTTTCTAATAATTTACAATGCTCTGCCAAGGAAGGGTTAACATTTGAAATTTCAGCTTTGTGCTGTCCCTACGATGATAATCAAACTTTTTAACTAAGAGTTGATTAAACTATGTCCTTCACTTAAACTGTTTCTTATAAAAACTATTAATGACAGCAAGTTTAACACTGTCAGTTACATAGTTACATAACTGGCTTACTGATATTAGGTTTTTACCAGACAGTGGTACATTGTTTAAATTTTGCAATAGTTATATAATACTAACCTACAAACCCTTACTATTTGAGCCTCATGAATATAATTAATATGTTAAATAAAATCAAATAATATAATCTTATTCAATAATAAAGTATAAATTATAACTACAGTGCTTAAAATTATACAAAATAGTGTTCTGAGTGCTAACTAACTTCGCTGTTGTCGAAAAAATTTTGTACTTTACTATTGGTTTGATTATTTGATGTGGTTCAGTTTGTACAATCATTTTTATTGGCTGTTTTGCTTGAGTTGATAAATATCTGGAGAACTGAAATTTTGAGTGAATTGCAAAATATGTGTTTGCATTAGTTTGATGTTTATTTGAAAGTTATTTCATAAAAGCAATTATAATTTACATGTACTTTTTTATGGGTTTACCGGGCATAACAAACCACTTGGGATGTTTGGAGAACACTTGAAAAGTTAATTGTAAATTCCGAGCCAAACTTACAATATTTCTTCTTTAGAAACAGTGGTTGCAATATTAATAATTATAATTAAATAGTTTACATCAGCCACGAAACCATTAGAATCACTTGACATATAGAGATTTAGTTTCATAAGTTTGTAACAAACCGATTTTTTTAAACTACAGTTTTATAATAGTAATAATAGCTAATGATTTGCAACAAAACAAAACAAAACTGGTAGGAACTTACCTAATACAAGGCAGGTTGATAATTATTTCCTCAAGAAAAACCTACACAAAAAATCCAAGAGTTAAAATATAAAATGATTTAACTTTTATTTCTTTTCTAAAAAAATTTAATATAATTTTTATTTGGGTTGTGGCCTGGAGCAAACAATCTTTTACATGAAAACTTTTCTAATACATTTTGATTTAAGCATCATTCAACAGAGACATAGTTAGCTTTCCTATTTATAAGCACTGAAAATAAGGTGTAAAAGAAAATCCCAGTCAATTTGTGACATGGTCTATTTATTAAATAATAATGATCATGGAAACTTTATTTAAGAACAACTTTACAAACTACAATAATTGTAAATCTCACTAATAAAAGGTAATTTACAACTGGCTACTCAGATCACAAAGTTAACATATATTCAGTTACTAATTAAAACAATCTCAGTCTATTAAACATGCTCAGAAATAGAACTACTTACAAAAACATCTTAAATTATCATAAGATTAGATGGATTAGAACATTCTTTATTTCTACAGCAAAAGATACAATAATTTATAATAATGATATTTCAACAGAGTTCTCCCAATTGAAATGACATGTCCTTCAGAAAATTAACAAACAAATGTCATGATTATTACAGCTGGAAACATTAAATAACTTTTTAAATTGCTTATAGCAATGATTAAAAAAATATTAATTACTGGATTGCCTGTGGCAATCCAGTCTGAAAATGGAGCTGTTTTCTTTTTTCCTGTTTTTGCAAGACTGCCTATATAAGAATTAACAATTACATCACTCATTCTGTGATTTGCTCCGCATCGACATCACCATGACAGTTGTGAGCACAAGGTGACCAGCCTTTGTGACAAGCAACGGTAGTGAAATTATTGTTTGGCTTGAAACTCAGGTTCTCCATTGTGTCAAAGAAATTCATTTTTACTTCAGACAACACTGGCAACCCAGTATACACTGTGCGAAGCATCTTGTTTGAGTTGTACTAACTAACTTGTGTTGAATCAACTTATGAAGTCACAATGATGGGAAGATTCTAACTTGATTTAGGGCAAAAACAAATTAAACAATTTATTTAATCAAGTAATTTCTATCATGACAGTAGCAGTAACTGAAATTATATATGCTATGACAGCAGGTTTTGGTTTGTTTAGAAAAGTGATGAAGTTTTTCCGTAAAATTCCATGAGCTTTCCAGGAGTACAGAAAAAATATCTGTTTTTCCAGGAGTTTTTAAGGGTCCTGGAAGAAATTTCAAAATTCTAGGAGTGTTACAGCACCATGATGTAGACAAGTAGACTGTCATCATCATCAATCCAATTTTGATCTGGGTTTATCCCCGTAATCAGGGGTGGCTGGATTTATGCCACTCTAACAGCAATCTCTCCAACTTCCACTCTCCATCTTGCTTGATTTATGGCATCCTTCTTCTCCAAACCAACACTCTTGCTCTCCTTCTCCACTTGCATCTTCCACATCTTCTTTGGTTGTCCTCGCTTCCACTTGCCCTTCACTTCAAACTCCAAATGAATGCTTTTCTCAAACATGTCCATCATCCCTCCTCAACACATGCACGTACACTGTGCACAGCTCAAATATTTAATTTTTATCACTACTATATCTTACTTACTAATACGTAGAAACTTACTCTTGCAGATTCTAAAGATTCCTGATGGTCTTCCTTGGTAACCACTGAGGTTCGCTCTGTCCAGTTCTCCTCTTCGTCCAATTTGCGAAGTTCCTCCCAGCATGGAGGAAATTCCTCAATACGGTACCTCGGAGGTCTGTGACGCACTGGGGTATTCTTAAAGCTAACCTGTGGAGGTCAAGTTTGACAAAAATATCTGCTCCATAATCAGGGTACTTAAAAGAAAACAGCAAAAGCATCACATTGTTCATCAGTTAAAATGTTTTGATAATATAATTATATTAGTTCTATTGTCTCTCAACGGAGTCAATTGGGTGGTGGTTGCGACGTTTCGACTGCTAACTGCTAGTCTTCTTCAAGCAATGGGATCGACTGTTTCTGGTGCAGCATTATATATCATGTTGGTCTGCTGTGATTGGTGCATCTGGATTAAAAATTTTTATTCTCCAAGTAATGCACACAGTTAGAGTTTAACTTTAAATAGAAAGATTATGTAAACTTGTAAAGAGAAAATTTAATTATAATTATTTTATCTTGAATTGCCTTATAAAATTATCATTATAATTTTCATCTTAACAAGTATACATAAATCTATATAAAGTTAAGCTATAAAAGCAATGCAAAACACACTGTCCACACTGACGATGGGAGTTATACTCACAAAACATTGTGTTAATTTGAAAATTGTGTGCATTTCTTTGAAAATAATTCTTTTAAACTACTGTTATTTAGACCATTTAAAATGTTTTGCCTTTAATTATTGTTTTAGTTAAAGTTGTCATTTTCAAATAAGCATTTTTTACCTCAGACCATGTGTTTTGATTCCTTTGGACACAAAAAAAATCTCCTTGGACTGGGAATTTGATAGTATTTGACACTATTATCTAAAATCCCCACATACCTTGGGGGAAGGGTAAAGAGATTGGTAATCTCTCATCTGACTGGTGTAAAACGTTTAAGAACGATCACGATTAGAACTTCTGGGATAATTTCTTTCTGCCCAGGGTAAATTGGATTAAATAAGTAGATAATAGGTAGATTTAAATTATGCATAATAAAGTTTTGCCCCAGTACAGGAATTTTACAAACTTCTCTTCAAAACCGCACCAAAATCTGCTTTAACAAGAACATTACAAAGCCATTGAAGGGAACTGCCGGTGCTAACATCTGGGAAGTCTAACTAATGTTAAATTTCTTCTTCAGTTTAATAAATTTTATACAGTCAATACAATTTTCCTTTGTATAATGTAATATATAAAACAAAATATAAACACGAAATAAAATTAATATGAAATTACTTAATATTTAGTTCTTTTAAAAGTCTTTTCTCCTTAAAAGCTGCTGACGCCCCACAGTTCGGTTTTAGTGGGTTTCAGACAAGTAATTTCCGGTTTACCGCACACTGCATCAATGGATGACAATTTTCCTTGCTCTCAGACAAGAACTAAAGTCATAACAATTATTCTGAATGTGAAAAAAAAAAACTAATGACATCTAACTCAGTCTATATGTATCAGCTATTAATTTTATTAAACTCTCTATTTTCTCGATGTTCGACTCTTTTAATATGTAAGTAAAAAAAATTATTTTAAAAATAGGACCGGTAAAATAATATGAAAACTTAAAAAGTTTTTATTCTGCTTCTTTTAGATAAATAAATATATATTCTATATATTTAAGTTAAGAATTTAAAGCTGTATTACATACAATAAATAGTTTTCTTGTTTCATAAGTTGTTTTTATTGTAAAGTTTTTCGCGTTCCAGTTTCCAAAAAGTTCTTGACTTTAGGCAATATTTTTATCGTAGTATAATTAACAACTGTTAATTCCAAAACTGCATTTAACAGTTGAAAAAGAACAAAATGAAGAGAGCGGCAAACTTACTTTCGACAAAGTTTTTGTCACAAGGTGTGGATTTGGTGAGAACTCAATCAAGTTGTTCGTACGAGTTGACTTCAAGATTGAAGCCCGTGTTGGCCCAGGGTGAGAAGATTTCTCGCCATTTGTAACCTCACTTGTAAGTGGTACGTTTTCTTTCTGAGTTATTTCACTGTTAAGCATCCTAAAATAGACTGAAATAGTTAAAATTGGCAAGCCACGACCCAACACAAATGAACCCTTTCAGTAAAACTATGCGATTCAAACTTACCATTTCGACGACCGTTACACCATTACTTTATTGAGCCCACGAGCACTGAAAAGCTTGCGCATGTATTATTATCAAAGTTAGTATCACAGGCAGCCCTCGCATGACACCTCCCAAATTCCAACCGGACGATCCTCACACCAGCTTCTAACGAAGGGTTTTAAAAAGTGCATTTATTTTGTGTGTGTTTCTAATATTTGCACCTATCTTGATATTCATTACTTGTGCCAGCAGCGAAGTGCGGCACAAGTTTAGGTTTGCCCCGTGTTTTTTTTTTGTTTTTTGTTTTTTTTATTATTTGTGTCGAGGTCTTCAGCCACTTGATGTAATACTTGATATACTGGACAGACTGAACAGCGGCTGCTAGACAACAGCTTTCACATTTTATCCACGAGCTGGCACAAGTATACGCTCCTAGTTCTTAATAAAAACCACTATTTTATTTTTGTTAATCCCTGCATGAACGACGACAACAAATTAAAATCCATTCACGCCGACGAAGGACTACAGTCCGAAATGTCAGTTCGAAAATTCTTCTCACTACGAATACGATGTAAATTTATCTATATATTTGTAAAACTGTAAAATGCGTTGGAGAAAAAACGCTTTGACTTTCCGGTCATTATCCGTCGATAGCTTTACAAGAAACAGCACCTTATCGTTTGATTTTCTTTGTAGCAATTCAATCTCGGAGGGAAAAAGCTCCGCGACAGAGCGATATATACTTGCTTATTCAAACTTTGCTTTTTGCCACCAAGAAAAACAGTCAAATGAAATTATATTTAATTTTTTACAGACTTACGAAACGTTCCCTCGGAAACTGCGATTAAGCTTAACTGTTTAGACTCAGGCAACTCAAGCTTAATGAAAGCAAACTTATTAATAATAAAAGCTGCTTTGGTATTTCTTAAGACAGGAGCGCGAAGACAAAACATTTTTATGAAGGGGTTCGGTGGGGGAACATATGTCGGTTCACTGAGCAATTTCCCAATGACGTCGGGTCATTAATATTTGCGACTTCAAGATCCACGACGACGCGACCCCTTTTACGATGCAGTGGAAAACGCCTGAAACGAAAGCAACATTTTTAGCGCGCAGCGGGGAAGTACATTTTGTACTTGCGTTTTGCCAAGCAAGGCGTTCTCTACGTGAGGTGGGGCCATAGGTACAAGGGTTTTAGAAATGCACACTATTAGCCCTGCCTAAATTTTTTACTTCCGCTGGCATCTTAGAAGCGTCGCGTCTTATGGGTAAAGTCCCTAATTTATGCAGTTTTCAGACAGTGATCTCACTTCACTGGTTGCCACGCGACAAAATCTCGTCGTTAGTGGGGTAGAAAGTTAGATTTTCGTTATGTTGAAAGCGGAAGCAAAACAATAAATCAAAATCTTATTTGTTCTTTTATTTCGATTGGTAACCTTTCTGAAGTGTTTAGAAAAAAAACATGTTGGCACATCCCGACAACAAACCAAAACGGTCTCGGCTGGCCAAATTATAGATTTTTTTTGTCTGATCCAACAGTATTAATTAAGTTATACTGAACAAATCTTTAATGGAATTGGATCTGAAAGGTCCTGGTGGAGAAAAACGGATACAAATTCATAGGCCTTTTCTACGTAAAATAAGATAAACGTCTGTGTTGATTAACCTTTGCCGACTTTTATATCGTTTTAGAACTGTAATCTTTTCCTTATATCCAAGGAAAAGATTACAGTTCTTATAAAATCAACGATCTGACAAATATGGCGTCTTGACATAATTCCGTATGCGTTAACAGGCTACTGTGAAATAGAACTTTCTTAAAATGTTTAGTATTTAACACTGTTCATATTTTCCGAGGAAAAAATTTGTTAATCCGAAATTTAATATCAAATCAGTCTTCGTAAGGTTACAAACAAGACCATGGGTTAAACATTTAACCTTAGATTACCGTTAATCGGCTGACCAACTGGGTCCTGATTGCTCTGATTTTGCGCGTGCAGTTCAACTGGGAGCTCTAAGGGGCGTAGCCAGGATGAAGGGGATGGGAGGAATTTCCAGGGGTTCCGGAATCTCCCGTGTCACACCTCGATCCTTCACTGTGTCAATTTTCAGAGCGCCATCAATGATTATGAACGGATAAAACTCATACAGCTATTATCCTTACAATGGACTGTATAAAAATCTAATGGTTAACGACGGAAGGGAAATTTCGTTCAGCCGGTAGGCTCTAGAATGCATGACGTCTCAATGCTATGCCCTCTCCATCAACTTCCAGTAAATAGCGGACTTACCAAGCCGACTAAAGTATCCGTCAATCATTTAAAAGATTTTACTCAAAAGGCAACTTTGATATCTCCAAAGTTTTGCCAAAAACGATTCTGGACATTTAGAAAAATTATCCTACTGCAAAGTTTTTGAGGATCAAAACACAGTCTCCCTCGACCGTGTTGGGTCGAGTAGACCTGGGCCAAGTTGTTCAAAAGGTGATTAACACTAACCCCGGGTTAAATATTTAATCCATGTTCTTGTTTCCAACCTTACAGTGAAAGATTTGAGCTGAAAATTTTGGGATTAACAAGTCTTGTTCTTGGAAAATCCAACCCCTATTTTTATAAAAATGTTTACCATTTCTTAAAGGAGAAATTGTTGCTTGAATTTTCGCTTAACTCGGGGTTAAATTTAAGCAGACTTGACTGAGCTTGGCCAAGCATTTTACAGAGTAGACGGTAATACATGTACAAAGATGAGAACGTTGTTTATTTCGGTCATCGACAAAGGCCTTCAGAAAAACAAACTTGGTACAAAGCTATAAGATGTACCACTAGTCCCCCAAACTTCTAAGCTGTAACACTTTTTGCAATCATTATGAAGTCCGTTTCATTATAATATAGCCCTCTAGAAATATATATTTAGAATTTGCTAAAAGCAAGTCCTATTATTGTATTTTATCCAGTTTTGTGTCAGTTTTCAATAATATATTTTATGATTTGCCATTGGGGGCTTGGAGACGTAACCGACCGCCATATTTTGCTTCTACTTTTCTTAGGTCAATGGACTTATGAGCTGGGATGTGAGCGTATTTGCATTTGTCCCCAAACGCACAACCAGATGTCCTCCAGAAATAACACTCGTCCCCATTTACTGGGCCAGTAACTTTGCTGGGTTGGTTAATACATAGTCTCGCCTGGGAAATGCTGTAAAAGGAAAAGAACACCATAATCGATCGTTCTACATTATTGAGTTCAAGTAATAGTGTGTTCATTTAAGTGGCGCAGCTTTGTTAAGTTAGCAAAATTAAGGTAAATGATAATAGTGGTGATCAATGATAATCATGAAGATGGCGATGATCGTGAAGATGAAGATGCTAAGGATGATGATGATGATGATGATGGTGATGAAAATGATGATCTTTGTGATGATAAACATGATGATATGATGATATTTTGAATGATGATGAAGATGATCGTAGTGACGATGATAAGAATGATGATGAGAATGATGAGAATGAGAATGATGATGATGATAATGAGAACGATGATAATGAGAATGATGAGAATGAGAACGATGATAAGAATGATGATAATGAGAATGATGAGAATGAGAATGATGAGAATGAGAATGATGATGAGAATGATGAGAATGAGAATGATGAGAATGAGAATGATGATGATGATGATGATGATAATGAGAACGATGATAACGAGAATGATTAGAATGAGAATGATGAGAACGATAATGAGAATGATGAGAACGATAATGAGAACGATGATAATGAGAACGATGATAATGAGAACGATAATGAGAACGATGATAATGAGAATGATGAGAATGAGAATGATGAGAATGAGAATGATGAGAATGAGAATGATGAGAATGAGAATGATGAGAATGAGAATGATGATAATGAGAATGATGATAATGAGAATGATGAGAATGAGAATGATGAGAATGAGAATGATGAGAATGAGAACGATGATAATGAGAATGATGATAATGAGAATGATGATGAGAACGATGATAATGAGAACGATGAGAACGATGATAATGAGAACGATGATAATGAGAATGATGATGATAATGATGAGAATGAGAATGATGAGAATGAGAATGATGATAATGAGAACGATAATGAGAACGATGATAACGAGAATGATGAGAATGAGAATGATGATAAGAATGATGATAATGAGAATGATGATAATGAGAACGATGATAATGAGAATGATGAGGATGAGAATGATGAGGATGAGAATGATGAGGATGATGATAAGAATGATGATGAAAGTGATGATGATGAGGCTGACGACGATGAAGTAGATGACTGTAAATGACATTTTGAACGATGGTCGCGCTAATGCACACGTCGATGTTTACGCCGCTGTGCAAACCTCGTCTTAACAACCGTTGGGAGGCAATGATGGACCAACTAAAATGATCTGCTCTTTGAGTTGTGGCTTCATAGCTCAGTTGGTTAGAGCGTATCGCCGAGGTCAAGGGTTCGAATCCCGTTGAAACCTGGAAAATTTTGTTTTCAGGTTTAAACTGCGTAAATAATCGCTACAATCATTCATAACGTCATTGTTTATACCACGCAAGAAACTCAGTCTCAATAATCGATGACTGTGAGGTTGATAAGAATGTGACAATGATTATTACTCAGACAAAGGATTAACGTACTAGTAAAACATCAGTGTTTTTCCTCTTTTCAACGGTGTAAAATATTTTTAATAATCGTCATGATGTTGATGATGATAGAAATAACAAGATGCAAGGTATCTTAATAAATGTTGATCATAACAATGACAATGATGATGATATTGATGATGATGATATTGATGATGATAATGATGATGATATTGATGATGATGATGATGATGATGATAATGATGATAATGATGATGATGATGATGATCAAAAATGATGATGATGATCAAAAATGATGATGATAATGATGATGATGACATTGATGATGATGATGATATTGATGATGATGATGATATTGATAATGATAACAATTAACAGCTCAGCTCTCCATTGATATTATTTACACTTTATTATTACGGTTATCATTGTAAATACCAAATTATTTTCATTATCTCAAAGAATGATTTGAAGTATGTAAGGATAATAGAAGGATCAGTAAACATTAATAATTGCAGTAAAACAAACTACAGTCAAACCTCGATTATACGGACTCATCGGGACCTCGGTAAATAATCCGGATAATCAAGAGTCCGGATAATCGAAATTAGGAATATTAATGAGATACAAATGTAAATAAAATGTGAACGGCAAAGAAACATTTTAATCATGAAATTTACACATTCTTTGTGGATTTACAAATATTCGCTTTTTGTTCAAGTATTCATTACATTCTAAAATGTTAAAGCATGTATACTTATTTGCTTCAAAACCTTTTCGTCCCACTTCCGAACAAAGATAATACGCTGTTTAGACAGTCTTTCAAAAGGATTTAATCGGTCTATTTGCAACTTCAAGTTTTCAAGATGACAACTAATTAATATTCATGAAAA
>JANCMA020301356.1:0-12078 GCA_024336925.2 Zoanthus solanderi | reverse complement strand
CAAAAATTAGAATTTCTCATACAAAGTCTTATAAAATTTTGAAAATGTCGTTACTAATTTTACCACGCACACTGAGCCTGGGTTGCCTGTGGTACAAATAAAGACTTCGCTAATCTGTGATTACTTCCGGTTATTTTCATTAGCAGTACATATAAATTATTCAATTTTCAAAATTATTCTTGACTTTGAACTTTTCCGCACATGACATTCAACATATACAAATTATGCGAAACGTTTCATGTTGGTCTCGAAAGTGGAACAAGTGTGCATTTGCGTTTATAGGCAGAGAACTTTCAAACCGAAAACGGAAAGACTATGTTTTTTTTTTTGAAAATGTTTTTAAAATTAGAACTTCGAGAAGAAAAAGTTTGTAGATATGGCTTACAGTACAAAAACGATGGGGGGGGAAGGAAAAACCGAAAAAACAAGAAAAGAAGAAAAAAATTAGACTAAGATTGGTCAGGAAGGACCCTTATGGGGAGGGGATGACACCTTCCTCACCACCCTCAGAGAGGGGGTTGCACTTTCCCCGCTCAGCCTCTTCTACTCCACCAGTTTTACGTCTACACGTGATATACATTTAAATGCAAATTTTCAGATTTCAAATTTAAACTTCTTTTAAAACCTAAAAATAATTTTAAGCAGGTATAATGAGGCTTTTTACTTTGAAAAATATGAGTTAATACTCGTTGAGTAGCAAGTACTAGATGTATACTACACGTATTTTAATCTACTCAAATTTGAAACTTATCAAGTGCCAGGAATTGGCTCTTCGAAAATTAGCTTTCGTCGGTCATAACGTACACAAAACATCAGCACCGATGACACCATTTAGACAGTGATGAAAAAACTTCGACCTTCAATATTCAAAAACCCTAACTCGGGAGTTTAAATTTTTTTATCGCCATCTATCACTCTCCTTGCAAGTCCATGAGTAAACTAGTCGTCGATTGTCAAATTTGGAAACCTTACATCGACCATTATGTTGAATTAAACTGACTCGTGCTAGCTAAAGGGTGAGGAAATATTGTGCTGTTGGTTGGAATGCCCGGATACAAAAAAAGAGCTGTCTATTATTTAAAAGTCCTATAGGCTGGGTTGTTCAAAGGATGGTTTACTTTAACCGCTGGACAAGCTAAAATTTAAGCAGCAATTTCTCGTCTAAGAAAAGGTTTGCGGTTCTTATAAATCAATGTTTGAGTTTTCTAAACAACAGTTGTTAATCCTAAAATCATTACTCAAATCCGTCTCTGCAAGGCTGGAAGTAAGAACATTGCTTATCGGCTTTTTAACACTGAACTAATCCATGGTTGGTAGATTAAAGATAAAATTAAAACTAAAAAAGGACTAATTTTGAAATTATTCAACTTCAAAATTAGGCTAAACTATTTTTTACCCAACATTGTGTAAATTATTAATAACAGACGAAATAAAATTTATATAACATAGCGCTCCATACTGTTGATCAATAACTAATCTTGCTCAAATACATCATAGCTTACCAAAATTTGATTATTCTACTAAAGCAATTAAAACCTAGCTGGAATAACACTGAAGTGATTAAAACTCGCGGATCACCAAACCCAGCGTCACCTGCAGGTTAGATTGAATGCTTGTCTTTTTTGGTAAGTCATTTGACCAAGAAAAACTACCTGATACTGTATATTGTTAATTGTTTAAGTTGAAAAACAATATCGAACCGAAAGTGGCTTAATTTTTTCTATGTGGAAAATTGCGTGTTAAAAAATACTTACCAACAGTCACCCGAAAAATCAACAAGGATGTAGACAACCAATTTCTCCTTGGTGCCGCTCTCTGCATTAATAATAATAAACGTTTCACGAAAGACTCAGTTATCTTTGCAAAACTGTGTGTGGAACAGTTGAGATTCCTAACAGAAAGTGTCCCTCATATTGTACTTAAAATTTCTATGAATACCACGTGAAGTTTTCTAATAAAATGGCGATTGCTTTTAAAAAAACACAAGCTTGTGAAAAACCTAAAATAGCTTTTAACAAAAAATTTCAAAACAACAATATTCATTCTTTTTGAAGCAGCTGTATTATCACCATAGCAACATGGCTCATAACTCCACGAAGTAATTGAACATGTACTTAGTTTAGTTTAAAGCGACATTTATATGATAAAACTATCCACACTTTCCGACAAACTTATCAAATTTTGACATTTTCTTAAACTCAAATTATTTTCATCCAATCTAGTTAGGTTTTGCCAATCAAGGTCGTCTGATTCATCTCAAGAAACTCTCGAGTTCGTCGGCGAGTAGATAAGTTTGATCATCGCCGTAGGTAAAGTACAAAACTGACGTTTCAAGCGTTTCAAGCAAATGTACTTTCCGTTTCGGCGATGATCAAAATTTTCAACCTAGAATTGATTAAAAAATGTGCTACCCATCTTTTGTTTAAAGTTGTCAAGTTCCTATGGCAAATTATATTGTACTTTTCCAATGTGCAAAATCCGCAGCGGTTTTTTTTATGTGTTCGAGTAAAGCGCGCGCTTTTCCAAGGGTTCGCCAATTAAGTAATGCTGTACGATTTCTTTCTGTGTTTCAAACACGGTGTTAGATGTGAGCAAGCTAAAAAATTTTTTTCGTTAATAAACTTTAAAAAGCTTATCACTTGCGTATCACCTGTAAAGTCCTTCCCTGACAAGTGGGACTGAACAATAGCTTCGCATAGAAAATTTGTCAGAATTAAAAAAAAACAACATGAACGCCAGCCTTGACATTATCTCTACGCACATATGACTATGTGATAAATAAATAAAATTCAACTCTGTCAGCAGAAGACAGGCTAAGTCTTCTAGAAGTTTTTGCCGTTTTCATCATGAGTATTTTAGGACCACCAATTGTCCGTTTTTAGATTATTTAAACATTTCATTAAACATCTGATAACGATGTTCCTTATAGTCGGGTAGTTTAAGTTTGGATTGAAAAAGACACTCGTAATTTAAAAAAATTATGAGAAAAGTTGACATTTTTTATCCTGATTAACGCAGGTAGTTTTATAAGGAGCTGATCTCTGGAGCTTTGCCACTTCATCAGAGCTACAGGACTTCAGTCTGGCAAGACGCTGAAACAAAATAAAAATCAACTTTGTGTCGCCTATATTCTATAAGTTGCCTGTTGTACTAACTCGCGGACAACTTCGATCAAAGTTTTCTAAAAACGTATTGAAAAGGATAACATAAATATTGCGGAAGAGTTACAGAAAAATAGATTTAAATTTAACAAAATCTATACTCGGTTGTCCTAGCAAACAAAACAGCTTATTTTGAATTAAGTATACTTTTTTAAATAGAAACTAAAAAATCCTTGCTATTCTAAGCCAGAGATACACACCCTTTGTTTTAAAATGGCTCAAACTGCAACTGATATGGACACTCAAAACGTCAATTACATCAGAACATCAGCCGTAAGTACTGTTAGAGAACAAGGACAAAATGAACTGAAGTCAGTTTTACCGAAACTCGTTATATATACTCTTTTTGTTGTGAGCCTGAATGAATATTCACCTCAGTGCATGGCAACATAAACACAGTAGAGTAGTACACAGTATGAAGCTCAAAGAAGTCAAATATTAATTGTACTTAGAATACTTATAGATAGTTTCTTTAACCATACTTAACTATAAATATGATAATAACCATTTAGCTACAAAAAGATCTGTCTTCAGTTTCAATAGATTTTAGATAATATCTTACTTTTTCAAACTTTCGTCTTTCATTCTTTTTAATCACTTTTAACAACTTGAACTAATAATTGGTTCCATTGTTTTTACATTTATGAAAAACCGAATTCATTGCTAATTGAAGCGACAATTTGTAGTTCTGTTTAAACTGTCAAAAAACTAGTACCTTTAACTTTATTTTAAAGGCTTTAACCATTTCTGTTTACCGAGGGAGCTCGTGCTTGCCAAAGTTGTCCAGTTTAGTTGCTAAACGGCTACGGAAACTTATCAAAATGTCTGTTTTGTAAGTTGAGACCAAAACTCAGTTTGACCATCTGCTTTCTCAAGGTTGAAAAATTATCGGCGCCAAATGTTTTTACCATAACCGCTGATGTGACGTTTTTCAGTCAAGCGCACCATGTTTTGCGTTAATTGGTGACAATGATGAAAAAGAATACGGTCTAGCAATCTTACTTACTGTCAGTTTTTAATCATACTTATCCTACAAACTAACATACATAAAATTATATTAGCTAGTAAAAAGTGAATCCATAAATTATCGAGTTCAACTGGACATAAAAAACAAGTCGCATTCAGAACTTACCAGATGTTGAAATATGCTAGGAAAGCGCGTGGTCCCTGTCGCTTCTGATAATCAACAGGAAAGGCAAGATCTTCACTGAACCTCTTTTCATTACTCAAATATGAATTATCGAAGAAAATAAGTTTGGGCCGGAAATTGCAGTTGAAAAAAATAAATACAACTAATAAAACACGCGCAGCTGAAAACTTTCTATGTAAGCTGCCAAGCAGTAATTTAATGTCGGCGTCTCTAAGCGTTTATATTTGTATTTTTTAAAGCAAACAGCAAAATGGCTCCCAAATTTACAGAAGTCTATCTTTAAGCATTTAAGTTCTTGGAGTAATTCGATGTTACAAACTGTCTTTAAATAGTGATAATCTTTTTGATAAGACGAAACGGGGATTAATAACTAAACGCGCGCACAATCGCGTAGAAAAACTGCTCAAACAAATTTATCGTTCTCAAGGCGATAAGAAAGCAAGTCAGGCTAAGTTTTCAATCCAAAACCAGTATGGTATAGATAGTATAATCAAAGAGAACTGTGAATGAGTCGTGGATACATTTAAAAACTTGAATTATTTTGCAAACAGTTAAATTTCCTTCCACAGCAACACATATTTGGATACAGTTTAAAGGACTTGGAACTATTTGGAACGGATGGTGTTGGGTGAAAAGTGTTGTGAAATTAGTTTAGTCCTGAGAAAGAGTCACGTGATGTAAATTGAGTAGTTGAAAATTGAATTGAAGCGAAGCGGAATGTTTGTCGAACTGAACTGAAGTGAATTTATTGTTATTAATTGCGAGAAACTGTATATTGAGTAGACTGAAGATAGTCGATTCTTACTGTTTATTAAAGAACAGCTTTTATTACACGTAGCGTGGTCATTTTTTTAAGTACGCACAAGTACATATAAAGACGGTATAGCTTTTGTTTTAGTTTTTAGAATTTAATCAAAGTGGTGTTTTTATCACGAAGTCTTGGTTGCCTAGAAGTAAAATGTTAAAAATCTAAACAATTGCTAAAAATTTCAAAATTTTCTGCTCACTTCAAACTTGTACGCACGTGCGTATATGCACTGAGTTGTTCACTACTATCGATAACAAGAGTTCACAATCCGACGTAAGCCGTTCAAACATTGTGTGGCTCTAATTTCACGAAAGATAACAGAAATGTAAGCCATGTATGGAACTAAAAAACGTAGCCGAATTTATCTTTCATCTTAACACAAAGCGGTGTAAAAAACACCGTAAAATGGTTTCGACGATTCACATGTACAACGCGATTTAGTAACTATTTTTCAACAGTATGACTCCCCAATATTTAGAATGTACAATATACCCTGTTTACACAAATCCGAATTCGGTTACTACAAACCGTATGAAAATGTTTGCGTCCACACGAATCCATCGATTGTTCACCCATCCACATGAATATGCAAGCTCTAACGAATTGAATTTGTTGTAAAAATACTAGCCAACCGGCATGCACAGATGGAGCCTGAGATCTGATTTAGCAGCCTGGATCCGACGTTAGCGTAAGTATTCGAAAATATACGGTTTCGAGTGTCCTCACGAATTTGTTCATTCGGCAGATTAAAAAAAAACATCCTGGAGAGCGGTATCAAGACGATGCGGTTTTGGTGATCGGATTCATTGGATTCGTGTGGACGGAAAGCCTAGCCACAGAAAAATTATATGCGGTCTGAAAAATATCCGTATTCATGTTGACGTAGCCTTGGTCAGTTTGATATTTGTATGTATGTCTTTCCCTTTACAGTTTGCTGGTCAGTATAGCTATGTTGTATCATTAATGTATCCTTCATTGTCTCTTGCAGGAGATAGGAAAATTTTGATATTTGACTCCTGGTTTTGATTCTCAATAATGTGTTCCACCCGGTTCAAATCATCTTTCGTAAGAGCCAGGTTCTTTCTATTTCTTTTCGGAGCACTTGATGGTAATTCCGATTTTGCTTCGTACTCTTCGTTTCCCCAGAATTCTTCAGTGTCAGAGTTACATTCCGAAGCTGAGTTATTGTCCGATCCGTATCCCAGGATGTCGCCAGCAGATGGGCAAGCTTCCATAAGATCACGTTTTTTGCGAGCAGCAATAAGAATTTGTTTTAGCTCCTCTTCCGAGTATTTTTCTATTACTTTCGTCATCTCGATGATTCCATCACAGATGTCATTCTCGTAGAACTCGAGCTGCGTGTCAATCACCATTGTAAGCACTTGCATTTTCTTCTCGTCCCAAGTTTCAAACCAGTTCGCCTGTCTCAAGTCCTCACAGCATAAGTTACGCATGTAATACATGGCTGTATCAGCTCTCTCCTCGATGAATTCGACATTTTGTTCCATCTCTGACTTCGGAAATTTATATTCTGGCCTTATAGGTGGCTCTACCATCTTTCCAACAAATGCTTTGAAACGATTTGTCATAAACTGGACAATTTCGTGTTCGTTCGATTGCTTGTTGGCATCATGTCTGACAGCGCTAAAAGTCTCGCAGAGAATTCCAATGAACATATTAATCAAAACCATTTGAATTATAACCATATAGCTAAAGAACATTGCTGGTCCAATAACTCGCTGTGCTGCTTCCATGTTAGAGAAATCAAAGTTTCCCAGCATCATGCTAAACATCGATACCATCGAGCGAATGAAAGTACGAAACCCGGCCACTTTAGCACCGAACGAGAGATGAGCAACGGCACAATATGCCAAAAACATTATCATGAACATGATAAAAAAGAAGAAAAGCGATTTGCAGCAAGCTCCCATTGTGCTGGACAACATGGAGATCTTACGATTGAACCGGAGGAGACGCAGAAACTTCAGATTGAGAAGGAACACGGCAAAAGCAAGCATGGCGTTTAAAGCTTCATTGAGCAGCACCACATACTGAAAGCTAACAAACGAGCTACGATCGCTCCTAAACTGAACGATAGCGGAATCGATGAACACCAAACGAGCAAAATAAAGCCCCATCGCTGTTATTGATAATACGTTTATAGTAAGGTCAACGACATTCCAAGGATTTCTGATAAATTCCTTTTTTTCTCGTTTGATTTTCTTTGCATCCCTGTAGATCCATGTCAGTAGCATTACCAAAAAAACAATCTCAAAGAACAAAATGGCAGAAGAAAAACTACTAACATAACGGAAGATCTTGATGGTTTGTATGTTTACGAAATGCATAAACCCTCCACTTGGCATATGTTCACTCAAGAGAGTGACAACACAGAGAAGGTTTACGTTTGCATTGTATATATTAATTTCTGTGAAGAGTCCCCGAGTTCTGTCATCGAGCCACTTCTTTTCAAACAGATTCTTTAAAACCGTTTGTGCGGTTTTGTCATCTATACCAAGCGAAAATATATATCCTCCACCTTTGTACGTTGCTAGGAGACCCAAATATGGGAAACCTCTAACTTCCCACTGTTTTTGGTGTTCCCATGCCGTCTTTGGCTTTTTAATGTTTTCAGAGTTCACGCTGTTGTTCAATGGTGCTTTTAAAATCCAACCTTCTTCAAAATCACTGGTTTCATCTTCATTCCAGGAATATTCGTCATTGCAGTGATGAATAGTTTTAGAAAAGACATTTGGAACTTGGCAGGAATCTGTTCAAATAGATAATTTGCTCAGCATCAATATTCAGTCTTTTGTTGGGTGTGAAATATATTATTTAATATGTTTATTATGTTTTATAAAGTTAGGGTATAACATTTTAGATATCATTACTTCACGTGTTAGTCGCTGAACAACCTTTAGGGTTGGGGTGTTCAAAACACGGTTAACGTTAACCCCGGGTTACGCAAAAAGTTGAGGAGCAGTTTCTTCTTTAAGAAACATGATTCTCTAAGAATGTTGTTTGGATTTTCTTTGGAAAACAACGTGTTTTAAAATCACAAAATTCTAACGCAAATCCTTCCCGGTAAAGCTGGAAACAAGATCATGTATTCAAAATTTAACGGTGGATTAGTGCTAATCATCTTTTGAGCAACTATAGCACCGTGAACAGTGAATTAAAACAGGCCCTCTTCTCCTATCCCAGCCAGGTCAAAACACTCACGGTCTAAAAAGTCGTGAAAGGAGACAATGAATCACTAAAATAAACTTATTTATTAAAACCTGTTGTGGAATGAATTCATGTTTTTAAATAATCTTCTACATTGAACTGGTTTAAAAGTATCATAAATAGAAAGCTGTGTCGGTGTTTCTACGGAAACAGTTTTATAAATTTATTACTTATACACCGTAACGAAAATAATTTTATTAAAAAAAACTGAAGTTTTGGACTGCAGTTCTTCGTCGTCGCCCTTGTCGATCACGTCAGTTTTTTATCAAAATTCTTTTCACTACGGTGTATAAGTTATAAATCTATAAAACTGGTTTAAAAGTACTTTACTTTTTTAAGATGGAGTCGAGTGTGTTTTTCTTCAAGGAAAGCATTTTACACTAGGAGGCTAATACCTTTTAATAAGCAACCTTCGTTCACTGTAAAAAATCAGCGTGCATGATGCGCGATTGGTCAAAATCGATCACGTGATTTGGACTTATCCATCGATACCGCCACGATTGGTAATTAATTTGCTCAACTTGTGTTTTCATGGTTTTAACCCATGGCTTGAAAATAACCGAGTCCTAAGTAAATTCAAACCCCTGAATATATGAATCAAAATAGTTTTTTAGAAGTTTTACTTCAGTATTTTATCAGAGTATACACTCGAGTGATTTGACGCGCGTACTGAAAATTTCCCGCCTTGAAACCGAGTTTGGGTTTCTTGTGCAGCACTCCGCGTGTGTGTGTGTGTGTTACATTAGTGCATGCAAATTTAGGCTTGCATGCATTTATATACAAGATTGTAACATTACGTGGCCGGAGTGAAGGGTGGGGAATTATTTTAAAATCCTTAGAGCTACAGAAAAATGTTTTGTTGTGTTAGAAAAACTCGTAGAAAGACTTGAAAAGAAGTTTCAGAGTCCTAAAATGTAAATGTATATATGCATGGAATATCGGTCCATTTTGAGTGAAAGAAACACAAAGCGTATTTGAAGAAATCGTCTCTTCTTGACTACACGTGTCGATCCGACCAAGCTTTGTGGATGTGCTCTGGTTGTAAACTGTTATCGATTGTGGAGTTTTCTCATTTGTTTTAAATACAAACACTTGTAGATTCAAAGGTAAGTTGTAGACATTAAAAGCTTTGTGGTAGTGCGGCGGTTTTACGCTGTTTGTGACTGTTTTTTTTCCCATTTGCTTTACAAACAAACACTTTGCGTGACAGTGGGGATCGACACAAAGCCAAAGGTCAGGCTTGATCAACAAACGAATTTTTAGAGTTAAAAAAAAATAGCCACATAATAATGTCAATTACTTACGTCGGAGTTGAAACTCTTGTTGACGATAATAGCAAAACTAAAATATAATAAATCAAAAAGTCAACACGACGTATACAAAACTTTAAAAAAATACTATGTTTTGGCTAGCCAAACTAGCCGAAATATAGTATTTTTTTAAGATTTTAGATACGTCGTGTTGACTTTTTGATTTATTATATTTTCGATCAACAAGCCTGTCATCTTCTAGTGACCTTTGAGAACCTTGCAGCAACGTTAACAATTACCTTGAGCGAAACTGAGAATACGTGAGAAAACCGAATTTTATCAATCAGCTAGAACTACTTTTATTATAAGTAAGGCGTGCAACGAAGTGAAAATAGGGAGTAGTTTACAACAATACAGGCTAGTCGTTGGCATGCATTCTGTTAATTCGGTGACAGGGGAATTTCGAAGATGCTTCCAAGGGAAATTCTGGTGTTCTGTCGTACTTTTGTTTTACTTAGAGCGTATGAGTATAGGCTGCTTAGAGCCTCTTGTTCTGTGTTTTAAAATGGATTCAACCCTTTGCCAGAGTTTTTGAACACCGGATTTGCAGTCACTGAAATTGGTTTGTTTTATGGTGGCGAACACTTGGAAGCAAAAATATGCAGATTTCTAACTGTTTTTTCATTGATAATATGGCGATGTTTACTTAAAGACCACGAAATGTAAAATACTGGTTGAGTTCTTCTAATCCTTCATTAAAACATCAAATTTACTTCCCAAAGGACTGCTGATGAATTCTAAAACAATGTAATTTCTTAGATTTCTTATACAGTTTTATTTTCAGCTTTTGAAAAAGCTCATTGAATTCTTCGCTACTTGCACCTAAAAATTATCCAGTCCGCGTTAATTTTTAAAAGTCCTACTTTTTAATCTTTCTTCAAGTACAGCTTTTATTTATTTCTATTTCATTCTATTTGAGCTATGCCATTTAAATTATGCACCTATTTGTTGTAAAGATTCCTATTTGTTCAAAATTCTTGGTTCAAGTTCGTCAAGTCATATATCGCAACGTGCAATGCAGTTAAGTAGTTACTTTCAGTTCGAGGTTTGTTTAGAAATACACCCACGCTCTGGTGACACAACGAACGAGAAATTTTAATAATGCACAAGGCGAAGCTAAGTGCTTTATGAACATTTTAGAGTTTATTGTTGCATGTATCTGCGACCTCAGTCGACTGCATTGTTCGGCGCGATACATGACTTCACGAACTTGAAACAACAATTTGAACAAATAAGAATCTATAAATTAAATAAGTACATAATTAAAATAGCACAGTTCAAATAGAATAAAATAAAAATCACAAAAAAGTTATACGCGAAGAAAGATTTGAAAAATTGAACTTTTAAAAATTAATGCGATAAGATAATTATTAGGAGCAATAGCGAAGCAGTCAATTAAACTTCTCAAAAGCTAAACCTCAAACTGTAAAAGAAAATTTTTAAAACATCTTACCTTGTTTAAGAATTACTCAGCAGTCTTTCAGGCAGAAAGTTCTATAATTTAATGAAGGATTAGAAGAGCTTAACCATTACTTAAAGTGTTTAGTGCTTTAAGTAAACATCGCCATCTTATGAATATAAATCAGGAATCTGCATATATTCGCCTCCTGTGTTCTCCACCTCAAAGTAAACCAATTTTAATGATTGTAAATCCGGTACTCAGAAAATCTAGCAAAAAGGTTGAATTTCGTTTAAAAAAATGACATACAAAAATCGAACACAAAAGTCACAAAGTGTTTGCAAGGCGCAAAATTTTCCGGACGTTTGTCGTTACGATGTGTTCAAAAGCCAAATCACTTGAGTGTATACTCTAATAAATGACATCTTTTGCTAAAGTAAAAGCTTAAAAAATTATTTTGACTCATATATATTACCAAGTGGTTGGAATTTATTGAAGACTCGGCCATTTTACAAAGGTTTAGGTTAAACACAGTGGTGTAAACAAAATTACACCAGGGTTGTAACGATATCGAGAAATACATCAAAATCACGTGAACGATTTTGACAAATCACGCTTGGATTTTGTTCAGTGAATAAAGGTTGCATATTAAATAATACTTGAATCACTAGGATATGTCCTTGTATACAGTTCCATAACCTGGACTTTGACATCAATAATGGAGAAAACAATAAATGATGCAGCGAAGAACTAGTTGCAAACTACACTTGAGACCATCCCATGGAAGATAAGCACAAGGGCACCCAAACATGACCGACATTGACCATCAATTGACAGAAGAGACAGGATGTATGATAGATAAAATTCTAAATGCAATTAACGACATAGAAGGTTGGAGGGAACCTGCCATCAAAGTTAGTAGAGTTGACTGGTTAGGAAACTTGTTGACTTTCTTTGTTCTATGTTTTTGTTCTCCTTTTCCCTATTGAAATATGACGTTGACCGTGCACAAATAACAAAAG
>JANCMA020301250.1:0-12078 GCA_024336925.2 Zoanthus solanderi | reverse complement strand
ATTATTTGAAAGCACTCATTTGAACATGCCTCTTGGCACTCTTTTGATTGTGCAAGATGTCTAAAAATGTGAGAGGATCTGTCTCTGAGATGCTCACGAACGCGTGTACCGAAATGTCGACGGGTTTCCCCAACATAACAAGAATTACATCTTGCACATGTAATTTTATAAACGACATGTGATCGGAGCTCCTTAGGGAAGGGTCTTTCACTGAGTTTAACAATCTACTGATCTTGAAAGTGCTGTAAACATTCCATATTTATATTATGGTAGCCTTTATTATCACTTCCTAATGGTTGCTGCTATTATCTTTGTTACTACAACCACTTTAAGGACTCACTAGGACCTGTGAGGTCTATCAGGAAACTCTAGAGAAGTACTATCCATAATAAAAGAACCTTACATGACAATTTCCTTCTCATATGTGTATTTAAATGGTTTACACCTTGGTAATCCACCATCTGAACCCTGCAAACGAATTGTTTTCACAGTTTAACATTAGTTGCTTTTTTCACTAACGCAAGAAAGGAAAGCTGTTTGCATGTCTTAATTAATGAGGATTAAATAATGGCCTCTTCTACAGAATTCCTGTTACAGTCAGTTTTCATTACAACAAAACTTTCAAATATTTTTTTATTTAAATCAACTTATATACCTTATTTAACAACTGTTTGCAAGACAAAATGATGCGAATATCAAATGTTACACACAAGATAAAGGGAGGCAGAGCAACTATGCGACATTTGAAACTCCAGTGTATATGTTTTCAAAAATTCCCACCCCTAAATAATAATAGTTGGTAAAACTCAGTAAAACTTCTGTATCCCAGTTTTAGAAATAAAGACCATAAACCACTTTTATAATTTTAAACTATAAGTTGTTGGTTTAGAGAAGGAGGATGCCTTGAATCGAGTGAGATGAAGAGTGGGAGTTGGAGAGATTGCTGTTAGAGTGGGGTAAGTCCGGCCACCATCATTTATGGGGATAAACCTGGATCATAATTGGATTGATTGATTGATTGATTGATTGATTGATTGATTGATTGATTGATTCATTGAAGTAAAAATTAATCAGTGTACAGGCTTGAACCTTTCACATAATTATATAACATGAAAATCTTTTGAGATTAAAATAACTAGTTACATCATGTTCAACATTGCTTGGAAACCCAAGGAACTGGGCTTCTTCTATGAACATAAAAATAACAAAAGCCTTGTGAGTCTTGTAAGCATTACCATCAAATTTCCCAGCCTCAAAAAATAGGTTTGTTCAAACACCTCGCACCATCTCGGCTTACCCCTTTGGTTAACACTGGCATGCTCTTAATGTTTAAATTCCTACGATAACTTACAAGTAATTAGCCAATCAATTGCCTTCATTATACATATTTTTATTTACCGTGGTTATTGCAGTACAACGCCTCAGTCTGGCAATGTCTCCTCGCAACACTGTAAAATATCAGCTGATAATGAATACTTAAACAAGAAATCGCACTATAAATGCATCAGGTCCACCCACATCTGACACTTTTCAAAATTCAAATTTTGAACCAAGATTTTGTTAACTTTTCTTTGAGCGAGAGATAAAAATAAAGAAATTCTTTAGACTTCTAAAATTAAACTGTTAGAAAATAAAAATTCGCAATAATTTATTATTTATATATTATTATTCATAATATTTTCGCACTGTTACACTAACAGTATGTTAAAACCCACTGATACAGTATCATTTTCCTGCCTGCTATGTTTTTGAGCCCAAAACATCTTCAAGGCAATGAATTTGTTTACAAGATGCGGAGTGAGCAGGCATTCAAAGAGTAAAGGAAGTTTTGCTGAGCACTCAAAACTAATTCTCTTAAATCTGTTTACAGGGATAATCAAAAATTTCAACATTGCATTGATTAAGATTGAATTTGAACCTACTGGTTTTGCAACGCTTGTCTTAAAAATGGTTTGCTGGATTCAAGAACCATTCAACCAAAGCAGCGCCTCACTTACCATTCATGATCACTGTTTCTGCAATATCGTCAGCATTATGACCTATAACACGATCAGCAAAACTATCAAACAATGGCAAAATGCCTCAACCAGACATGCTTAGCCTCAGGTGATAGCTTTATTGAGTTTGAGCAGCAAGCAACAAAGAAAACTAGTCTTAACTAATTAATACAACAACTACAAAAAGGGCTGGCTTCTGATTGAGTAACTAATGTTAATATATTCTTATTTTTTCAGAAGTTTTAACCTCAAAATGTTATTTTTTTCTCACTGTAACTGACAAATAAAAATTATTTATTAGGTGTTCTACATAGTATGCTCTGTTTTTTTTTGTGATTTGAGGCAGACAGTATCTCCAGTATTTTTTGTAAAAAGATAGTGCATGTATGTGCACTTGTGCATGCATAACACAACATTTCAATGGTATGAACGGCTCATTTTTTTATCAACAAAGGTCCAAAGTTTTTTTTAACTTTTTTTCTGAACATTCTCATCGGTTCTGCTTAAGATTGCTCTAAATTCTTTTAAAGCCCTACAACTGTACTTTTATTCCAGTAGAAAACAAAAGCACACATCTAAAAAAACTAACAAACCTGTGACAATTTTGTTAACTTTCAACTGCATTGCTCCCCTGTCAAGGGCTTGGCGTCGAAACACACCACAAAACGTACCTGTAAGGAACAATTATTATAACTTACAATAACCATCTTTAAACAAGATCAATAACACTGCCATCAGCTGAACTTACCATCTCTAAAAACTTACAGATGCATCAAAGGATTTTCAAGTGAGTCAAGAGTTTGGATTTTCCAATGTACTCCCAGATGCTCATTTAAAGTAGAGAATAAAGCAGTCACAAAATTAGGAGCGGCCTGACCACAGTAGTGGAGCTTGAAGCATTCCAGATTGCTAACTGGCAGAGAAAAAAAAAACATAACAACCAGTGGTGGTGGTATCTCCTTCAGTGAAGGAACCATCAAGCATGAAAAACTCATGAGATAACCTTGACAAGGAACTCAGAAGAATGGCAAACCTGTTACAGACGTTAGTTTCTGCAACTGAGCAGCAGTCTAAATCCAAACAATATAAGAGAAAGAATTCTATGGAAAGTTGGAACCGTGGGAGGAGAGGACACCTGCAGCAGGAATTCATGTTGAAGCCCACAACCCAAAGCGAAGAGCAGAGTAACCAACCAGACGACCAGACAATCACAAGGTAAACAGACAGTAGCTGAGTTAAGGGGCTGGAACCCAGCAGAGGAAGAACTAAACAGGCCCACACCATTTGTAAACGCCTTCAATGATAACAATGGACTCTTTGTAAACAGAAGTGTTGGAGGGGTGAAAACATCCTTTCTGATACAGAGACCCGAGCTCTTTAACAGGATCCAAGAGTCTGTACACCCAGCTCTGGATGATGTCATTAAAAGACCTGGTTGTTGGGCATTCCCTTCCCTTTTCGGGAAAAATGAACATTAATATGCGAACCTGTTGCACTGAAATAAATCATGAAGTGTTATTAGCGGAACTCAGGCTGGTGGCAACCCTTGGAATGGACTGCAGAGGCTAGGCTGGGAGCTGGTATTGAGTCGGGGGAATTACAAACTGACACTACCCTAGGGTAGTATGTCCTGTGATTGAAGTCACAGCGGAACATTTTGTTGTGCGTAGCAGTTGCTGAAACTGTTGTTTTCCCACCACCGTTGGAGTTGATGGTGCCAGGGAAGTATGTGGAAACCACTGAAGTGGCAGGACCAGAAGTGCTGGAAGTCAGTACCAAGTCGCTGATAGCCAAAACCGTGGTGGATATGCAGCATGTCTAAATACCTCTTAGGATGTTCAACCCAACTACCAAACCACTGCAAGTGTACAAAAATATGACCATGGTACGCCTGTGGCTGATGTCTTTGAACCGGGGGGGGAACAGTTTAGCATTGAGCCTGCAAACAGCAACCTGGAGACCTACCCAAGACCATGTACACAAACGTACCAGAGTTCCTGGTAGATTTGTTGAACCAGAGCGTAGAGTGCCTAGACAGTAAATGTAGGAAAGAAGTAGCAGCTCCTCTGATCGAATTCACTGATGTCTTTGCTGCCTCGGATGACAATCTGGGCAGGACAAGTATTGTTAAGCACAAAATTAACAATGGTACTATCAAGCAAGCAACCCGCCATTTGCCCCTACAGAATGGAAGCAGAAAAGGAAGTGTTGAAGATGCTGAGAAATGGGGGATCGAACAATCATCCAGCCCCTGGTCTTCCACTGTTGTACTGGTCAAGAAAAAGGACGGGACAACAAGATTCTGCATTGATTTCAGGAAAGTCAATTACATGCTTTCAAAGGATGCTTTTCTGTTACCCAGGATGCAAAACTCTCCAGATGGATTTCCTTGCTGGGTCCACATGGTTCTTAACACTTGATCTGAAAAGTGGGTACTGGCAAGTGGAAGTCAAAAATGAGGATAGGCCCAAAACAGCCTTTACAATGGGATCAGGACTACGGAAGTTCTGTGTAATGCCATTTGGTTTGGTTAATGCACCTGCAACATTTGAAAGGTTGATGGAACATGTACTTGCAGGACTATTACCTGAATTATGCTTGATATACTTGGGCGATCTGATCATACACGTAAAAAGGTTTCAAGACGAACTGAAAAACCTTAGAAAATTAGAACGTTTAATAGCAGCAAGCAGGACTAAAGCTAGGTACAAAGAAGTGTCAACTTTTCCAAAACCGTATATATATATATCTTACTTGAGACACATTACCGGAGAGGAGGGGGGCTTTCAACTGATCTTGTGAAAGTCCAAACTGTTGCAGAATGGCCTATCCCACAAACTGTACCCAAGTAAGGAGCTTTCTCAGCCTGTGTTCTTATTATCGCCATTTCTGTTGGCTTTGGAGACACTTTATAAATTGACGGAACAAACTAATCAACCCTTTCAGTGCAATGAAGAGAGTGAAGATAGCTTCCAGAGACTCAAGACGGCACTAACTAGTACTCCTGTTCTAGCATACCTTACATGTAATGATCCATCTATCTTGGACACCGAAGCCAGCAATCAAAGGATTAGAGCTGTACTGTTGTAGATTCAAGAGGGAAAAATAACAAGTGATAGTGTATTTCAGTGCATCGCTTTCACCAATGCCTCAATGACAGGAGATATCTGGTGCACAGTGAGCCCTCTAGTGGTTGCTAAATTTCAAAAACCCGGAAGGACAACTGGCACGCTGGATAGAGCTTTTGGACATTTATGACTTCAATATTCAACACAGACCTGGCTCATAACATGCAAACGTTGATGCCTTGTCCAGAAGACCCTGCTGGGACTGTAAATACTGTGAGCATGCTGAAAGGAAAGAGTAGTTTAATGTTGAGGAGAAATGAGAATGCACATGCCCACAGACTGTGGAAGAAGTTGCAGAGGAGATTTCAGACCCATGACTAACCTGTGCCATACAGACTGGGAAAGCAGCAGTGGCAGTGATGGCAGTAACATCTACTGTAGCAATGAACACCAGGTAGATGATACTAATGTTCCACTCTGGAGCAAACAGGAGTTAAGAAGGTAGAGTTGGAGGATTAAGATCTTGAACCGTTAATCCTATGGAAAGAGGAGAAGAGACCACATCCAGACTGGACTGAGGTGTTGCACATTAGTCAAGTTCTTAAACGCTACTTGGCTCAGTGGGACCGCCGAAACCTCAACGATGGATGAAATACTGAAAGAACTTCATGGCGCCAAAACTGATGGTCTCCTTGGAATGGCCAAGAACCTTGCAAAAGTACGAAAATTCTTTAACTGGCAAGAAACAAGAACAGATGTTCAATAGTGGTGCCAGCAATATGATATATGCACCTCAAGGAACCACCCTCAGAAAACACTGAGAGCTCCAATGAAAACCATTGGAAAGAATTGCATTGGACATCTCTGATACTATATATTCCTGTTAGCAAAAGAAGAAACAAATGCATCCTTGTTGTTACAGATTACTTCACCAAGTGAACCGAAAGTGTACTCCATTCTTGACTAGGAGGCAGCGACTGTTGCTAGAGTTGTGACAGAAGAGTTTGTGGTTAGATTTGGCGTGCTGAGTCAGCTCCACTCAGATCAGGGGAGTAATTTTGAATCTACAGTGTTTCAAGAGATGTGTCGCTGGTTTAACATTGACAAAACAAGAACCACACCGCTAAGAACACAGTCTGATGGGATGGTTGAACAATACAACCAGACCTTAAAAAACATGCTGTCCAAGTTTGTTGATGAAAACCAGAGGGACTTGAATGAGCACTTACCGTTTCTTATGATGGCATATTAGTCATCAGTGCATGAGACTATGGGGTGCTCCCTAAATAAGCTGAATGCTTGGGCATGATGACGTCAGACTACCCATTCACCTTAACTATGTTCCCAATCAGGAACAAGTTGAACAACCTTGGCGTATGCTCACCAACTGCAAGAAAGGCTGGACTGTGTTCACAAATTTGGGCAAGAGCATCTTAAACTAGAGAGCGACATGCACAAACAATGTTATGACCATTGAGTAGACAACTGTGTTTATAACCCTGGCAATCCAGTGTAGCTACACAAGCCAAAGAGAAAGAAAGAAATCACACCAAAGCTTCAGCACCCGTGGGAAAGCCCTCTTGTCACAAAGTGCATTAGTGATGTGGTATACCACATACACAAAAAAGATCAAATCCTAAGGTAGTGCATTTTAATAGACTCAAGCCTTACCTCAGAACAAGTGTAGTCAGCTGGTTAAAAGACAATACAGAAGCTTTCCCTAAGGAAACAGCTGATGTTACCCCAACAATTGTTAACGATCCATTTCTGGAATCAGTGTCAAGGGCTAGAGCTAGACCCAAAAGGACTGTTAAACCCCCAGCACGAACAAAAGACTGCGTAAGGGACAAAGGAATATTATTTACTGATTTAAGTTTAAATTTGTTTTTGTTAATTAGAATATGAGGGCATATCTCCTTTTTCAGAGAGGAGGATAAAATACAAAGTATGTTTTTGTTTAATTAAACAATGACTTAAGCGAAGCTCATTAAGTGATCACAAGAAACTGTCAACACCAGAAATTTTTCATTGTGGATAATTCATGGATTCACCAACTAGTGCTGATTATTGTAAATATCAGAATTGCTGTTAAATTAGGTGTTTTCACAACTACAGAATTTCTATACTATAAAAAGCAAATGAGCAAAGCTAACGACGGATTTAACAACCAGCAAAAGAAGCTATTCAGTCGTCAATGCACACAAAGTTATTTACAACACTATATGTAACAAAACTAATAAACAAACACAATTAATGGATGCTTTTAAATTAGTTGATTTCATCTGGAACTTACAATTGTTTTTCAGGCCAATGGCTTTAACAATAGCATCCATTGTCCAACCATAAAGCTCCTGTAATAATAATTAACATAGGTTTGTCAACAGTACATGCATTAGTAAGACTAAAACTCAGGGATGAACCAGGCTCCAATATTGTAAACAAAATATAAGATATATCAATGTATGTTGTTCAGTAGTATATTGCACACTTGCGTTTCAGAGAAATTGGGCCCAGGAATCCTCACGTGTTAACCAACTTAACTATTCAAACTGCTACGTTGCCAGCGTGGTTGTCCCTGATGGTGTAGTGGTTAGCACTCCTGACTAGAGTAAATGGTGACGTGGGTTCGAATCCCGCTCGGGGTATATTCACTAATTTTTTTGATAAAATTTTCTATTCTTTCTTCAATAGCTTCTAGTTAGCTTCTAGCGCGCATGTGCTCCCTTTTTTATGCTTTCATTATAGCCAAACCCCACATACAAGCATTACGCTTTTAAGATTACTTACAAATTAAACTAATGTACTCATTTGGTTTTGTTATATGTCAAAATTGATGTTTTAACGCTTTCAGGTATTCTTTACTTAAAAAAGCCTGGGTAAAGGATGTTAACATTTACTATCGTCTTCTTTTGCTTCAGTTCAAAACTTCAAGCGATCTTGGTACATTGCCAGTCGTAAGTGGAACAACTGCGTATGGTGGTGGAGGATTCGTTGGAGATCTTGGCTATGAAATGAGCAAAGCAGAAGAAGTGATCCTTAATTTGAAGGAAGACGACTGGATTACTAGAGAAACTAGGGCAATTTTTGTGGAATTCGTACTTTTTGAGCCTTCAAGCAATATCTATGCATTTGTACGATTTCTCTTCAGCTATCAGCCAACGGGAGTTATTATTCCGTCCTACAGAGTGGAGCCTTTGGCTATATATGGTGCAAGTGATGGCCTCGCTGGACTAGTTATGTTCTGTCAGTTGGTGTTCGTGTTACTTATCCTATGGTCTATAATCTCTGAGTGTCGGAAGATCTTTAAGGAAAAATGTGCATACTTCAAGGATGTTTGGAACATTGTGGAGTTACTGCTCCTTGCTTCAGCAGTTGGTACCGTCGCCATATATATTATGAAGTTACAATATACCAGCTCTATTGTCAAGAAGGTACAGGAAAATCCATACGGAAGGATGAGCTTTGATTATGTGGCCCTTATGACAGATGTTGAAAGCACGATACTTGCAGTATTAATCTTCCTCGTCACCATTCGCATCCTAAAGCAATTCAGATTCAACAGTCACGTGAGAGTAGTTGCTCGCTGTGTGACCCTTGTTAAGACGAGATTAATCGCGTTTAGCATCATCACCATCACTGTGATGATGGCTTTTGCTCAAATCGCAATGCTGGTCTTTGGTTCTCATATTTACATGTATTCGAACATCATCCGGGCTTTTGTCAACGAGTTCATGATGCTGCTTGGAGCAGGCTTGATGTTTGACGAGATCTCGAGTCTCTCGCCTTTGATTGGACGCATTTTCCTGTTTATGTACACGACATCTATGTTGATTATTATGATGAATTTTTTCATGGCCATTTTAAACGACTCCATGGAGGATGCAAAGGAAGATGAAGAGAATGAAGACGCAATTATGTCCGAATTTATGTCAAACTATGTCCGTACGTCTCTGCGAGGTATCAGTGAAGATTTAAAGTTCATGCTTAGAAGCTCAAAGGAAAAAAAGCTTAAAAACACTGCCACGTTTATGGAGCAAAAAGAGTCTATATATAAAGACAACATCGACTTTGTTCTGTACTAATGAAGCAGACAATTTATGGTGCAATTTTACTGGAAAACGTGTTTACGTCTTCCATGACTTGGAAGATATATAATATATATATAGGTACTTCATGGTTGGCTCGCATTTACTTCGTTCACAAGAGAATGAGTGAGTCCTTAAGCGACTACTTTTAACTGGTGAATAAAAGTTTTACAAACGAACCAACCATGACGTGATTTGTTTAATATGTACATACTGAGATTTAAAAACAAAAAAATCAACGAATGAGCGATCTTTTTAAAGTGCATATGAAGTAAAAAAAAACAAGTTTGGCTCAGTTGTTAGTTTAAGTTCTCGATACCCAAAATATCGAGTTTTAAACGTGCAAAAGCGCTTCTGTGTATTATTATACCAGTTTAAAATCTCGAAGATTGCGCTTCAAAGTGTCTTCTAACGGATATGACGTAGCCAGTGATTCCGAGGTTTAAGAAAGCAGAGTTTGAAAGAGAGTTTGAAAGTGAAAGGGACTCTGTAAAGGATAGAATGTTTTCCCTATCAGACATTTCTCACTTTTCAACAAAGCACACAAAAAGGAACAAACCCTGTCCCGTCTTGTTGGAACCACTGGCTACGTCATCAGAGCCAAATTCGTCACCAGTCTCTCGAGACACCTGTTTGGCCTTTTTAGCTGGTTTAAGCAGCAAAAAAACTTTTCAAAAATTTTTAATAACTCAAATGTTTTTTTCGTAATAAGGGTGTTGTAACCTTTAAATTTTCGCAAAAAAAATGTATATACACTTTAATATGCTCAGTTGGCAAACTCATTCATACAACAATAACTGAATAAGTATGTTTTTAAAATTATTTTAACTAAGACTTTTAAACATTGACTCTTATAAGATGTTTGAACAAAAAAAACTCTGAAACGTTTTCAGGATTAGCAAAAATTCGTCTTTAAATTTTAATCTTTTATTTTCAATTCAAGGTCAAACTAATTTTCAATACTAACAAAGACAAATTGTTTTAGTTCCTAAATCATTTTTAATCCGAAACATATACATTTTTATTCCAAAGTTATAGCATTTTTAATGTAGAAATAAACCATTTTAATCCTAAGATCAACCATTTTAATTCCAAAGCTAATTCTTTTTAAGTGGTGATCAATAAATGCAGTTTCTCCATGCATCAAACCTAAAACATTAGACACTATGGCCACGTTGGTAGCGGGCTTTACCCCTTTAAACTACCATAAAAAATAGTGAGCTTGATTGCTAGCAGCAATGGACAGCTGTTTCGTATAGTAGAACGTCAAGGCTTACCCCTGAGCGGGCTAGCTGCCTTCTCTAGATCTTATTAGCAGCTGTTTTAAGATTTCGTGTAGTAGAACGCCAGGGCTTACCCCTGAGCGGGATAGCTGCCTTCTCTAGATCTTATTAGCAGCTGTTTTGAGATTTCTTGGCCTCATCAGCATGACATAGCTAGCAAACAAGCTTAGTATAGAATGCTCAAATTCTGTTCAGAAGTTCCCAGTTCCCAGTTAATTAAAAGTGCAATATAGACTGACTTGAAGCGCAATATAGTGGTTTCAAGTTATTTACTAGCACGTTTGTATTTTCTATACTTGAGTTCATCTTTATAGCCACATCCCACAAGAATTGCGCTTTTACCATTACTTATGTTTGTTTTGGGAACCTGGGCTTGTTTGCTAGCTATGCCATGCTGATGAGGCCTAGAAATCTCAAAACAGCTGTTAATAAGATCTAGCGAAGGCAGCTAGCCCACTCAGGGGTAGGCCCTGGCGTTCTACTACACGAAACAGCTGTTCATGGCTGCTAGCACTCAGCCTAACTATTTTTATGGTAGTTTTAAGGGGTAAAGCCCGCTACCAACGTGGCCATAGTGCCCAATATCGTGGCTTCAAGTTAGTTCAGTACTAGCATATTTGTGCTATATCTATATCTATACTTGACATTGGACTTTATAGCCACATTCCACAAGCACTGCGCTTTTACTATATCAGTTTTTCACACTTAGTTTGATAATTCTCAACAGAATACTACTAATCAATGATGGAGTAACTGTGCAACGAACGCTATTTCTAAAGCCCGGTTTTCATATAATCGCTCCCGTCGCTACCATCGCTGCTGTCGTCGAAAAGGTGTTTCGGTGACGGTAGCGATATATGGAACACACTTTTCAACGATAGTAGCGATGGCAACGACGACAGCGACGACCGTCGCTGAGATAGAAAAATTTCCATCCCGGCGATAGTCGCGACAATAGCGTTGTTCTTTTAATTGAAACCAGCTTTTTAAAGCCCGGTTTCCATATAATTGCTCCCGCGTCGCTACCATCGTCGCTGTCGTCGAAAAAAGTATTTTGACACAAATGTATTTTTTGAGCGATGCCAGCGATAGAGTGTTTCCATATAATCGCCACTGTTGCTCGACTTCATGACAGAGAGTTCTTCAGTTTATAGGTAAGCCAGGTGGAGATCTTTGTAAGAGGATATTTTTGATAAATTAAGAGATTTTTAGCACTGTATCCGGCCTTGAATTTTAAACTATTTTCATTCTCAATTGTCACTCATTTGAAATATTTCGCCTATCTTGGTCTTGCAAGCTCATCTTAATATACTTGTCCGCTTTTATAACTTTTGCTCTGGCCCGGCGGAGCTGGTCCGGCTGGTCCGGCCAACGTTTGAGCCAAGTTGCATTTTTTAAATATTTTTTTCTAAAAAGAACGTTTACGGTATTACGAATTTCACAAAAAAGTAAATAATGAAAAGTGAGCTTGTTAGTATTGGCGTAGTTGTGGGCTGGGTTTCAACAGTTATTGACAACGAGCAACCGAGGCCAAGAGGCCGAGGTTGCGAGGCGTCAGAATTATAAATTTGTCTGCTCAGCTAGAAGTGTAAGGTAAGGTAACAATAGGCTGGTTGTTGCAGCCAATCACAGAGCAGGGTATCAG
>JANCMA020301146.1:0-12078 GCA_024336925.2 Zoanthus solanderi | reverse complement strand
GCGTAACTAGGGCCCATCTTGGTACCCATAGCAACACCATTTATCTGTTTGAAATAACGATCACCGAATGAAAAACATTGAGAGTAAGGACAAGTTCAGGTAAGCGTAAAAGGGTGGAAGTACTGGGTTCTAAAACAGGACGATTTTGTGAATTTTAGGGAGAAAATAAATGTGTGATGTACGAGGAGTGGTGCAATAAGGTTCTTAGCTGTAGGAGGCAAGGAATCGTCGGAAATCAAAGACTTGACCGTGGCCTTAACTAAACTTTGATTGTTAGTAGTGAGATCTTTTTCTACTGTGAAGTTGACAAAGCAATAAAACAAGTTTAGGTTTGCCCCGTGTTTTTTTTTTTAATTGTGTCGAAGTCTTCAGCCACTTGATGTAATACTTAATATACTGGACAGCGACTGAGAAGCCAAGTCTTGCGTATACAGTCAGAACTCAATAAAATCAAAAGCTTTCATATTTTATCCACGTGCTGGCACAAGTATACGCTCCTAGAGCGTCTTGTTTAAAGAATTTCCTATTTTTTCAAACTCTTGCTTCAAGTTCGTTTAATAAGTTGTTATGTAAGTTATGAAAACAAATTACATTATTGTGTTTCGGTGATTTATTACCGGATGTTTTCATGCAACTTGAGATTTAAAAGCACGGGAAATCTAGCAAAGAACTTAATACAAGGCTTATGCCATATCCTCCTCAGCCCACCCTATATAACTTTTAACATGCTGTTAACATATTAGATGAACGCTATAGTTAAAGGGAAAATACATTCTAAAACAAATTAATTCTGTTGATCTATCACTTCTAACCTGAGTTGGCAGATTAAAGTTATTAATGCGGTTATTTTCCTATTGCAGAGATTGCAAGCTTTTTTCTCATCTTGATGACCTAAAATGAGGGACAAAATGGAAGACGATGACAATCTGCAATTTTACGAAAAACAAATTAAGAAAAATTCTCATGGTGCATTACTTCTTGAACTAAAAGCTAACTTGGACCGTCTACCTCCAGTTATCTCTGAACTGACACAAATCACAGAGCTACACATTTGTAACTCAAACCTTGCCTCTCTTCCATCAGATTTAAAAAAACTAATTAATCTTAAAACTTTGAAGCTTCGTGGTAACGAGTTCAAGGATCTTCCTGCATCTGTATGTGGCATTAACAGTCTTCAAGAACTAGATTTAGCAGTTAATTTCATATCACATTTGCCCGAGGATATACTCGCTCTAAAACAGTTAAAAGTGTTGAATCTTGAAAATAATTGCCTGGACGCTTCACAGATTGGACAACTCGGTAAACTTGAACATCTTGTAGCGTTAAATCTGAGCAGTAATAAGCTCCGTTGTGTTCCTGACAACATTGGGAATTTAGCAGCGTTAAGAATCTTAATCCTCAAACACAACCATTTGACAACTGCGCCAGCGTTCTTGAAACGGCTTCATAACCTTCAAGAGTTAAACATCTCCTACAATCTTTTGAGTCAATTTAAGGTAGATTTAACGTCTCTGAGTAAACTGCGAAATCTTGATCTTGGAGGAAACATGCTGGAAGAATTTCCAGATTCGATACTTGCTCTGACTAACATCGAAAGATTGGATGTTGCAAAGAATAAGATCAAAGCAGTTCCTCCTTTCATAGTCAACTTGCATCATTTGAAAGAAATTTGGTTGGAAAAGAACCAGCTGGCTCAATTCCCTGGAGTTCTTTGTGATGTCAGTAGTCTGGAGACAATTAGCTTGAGCGGCAACAATTTTAAAACCGTTCATGAAAACATCCAAAAGCTGCAGAATTTGAGATACTTAGACCTTGGAGACTGTGGAATTGAAGATTTCCCCGAAACAATTTGTGCTTTGCGTAATCTGAGATGGCTTTGTTTAAACGAAAACCATATAAGTTCGCTACCTTATGAGTTAACATGTTTGCGGAGCCTGTTGTTCATTTATCTCAACGAGAACCCAATGAAAACGCCCCCATTGTCCGTTTGTCAACGTGGCGTGCAAGCGGTGTTTAACTATCTCAAGGAGACCCATAAACGACGGGCATTACATCAAAAGATTGTGATTACTGGAAGTGTTGGGGCTGGCAAGAGTAGCCTCGCTCGGTCTCTTGTAAGAAATTGCTCAGTGCTCACTGATGAAACAGAAAGAACTGTTATCCTTGATCGCCTACCCTGGACACCAGAAACAGACCTGAACATTCAGTTATATGACTTTGGAGGGCATACGTGGTATCAGGTAGTTCAGCCGTTCTTCTTAGACAAGTCTGCTATCATTGTATTGGTTGTAAACTTAGCAACCTACCAAAGGTCTGAGTACGAGGAACACGTGGGCTGCTGGCTCAGTTTAATGCAGGCTCGAGCTCCTGGTGCTACCGTGAAGATGGTTGGAACAAACATCGACAGGTGTTCCACCGATAAAGCAAGCGAGAAAGTTGCGTCAATACTTGAAGAAATGAGAATAAAAGAAAATCTAGAAGTGAAGCTTTTAAAGAAAGCAATTGTCAAAGGAGGAAAATCACTGGAAGAGGCGCAGACTTCGAGTCTTTGCTCATCTTTGGAAAGACGTATAGTTTTGCCAGAAAAAATGCACTTGGTGTCCTCCAAAACTCTTGAAAACTTCCATGCTCTGAAAACAGAAATCTTAATTGCAGCACGCCAGCAAGGAAAGGTAATTCCCGCTTCGTGGCAGAATCTTTTGGACACGATAAACCTTTCTGCTCTAAACAATAAAGAAAAAAAATTTCTGACCCTAAATGATATTCTTCGTATGGAAAGCAAAGACCAAAGTCAGAAGGTTATTACGACGATAGAAAACCAGGAACCACAGCAATATAAAGGAGAAGAAAAAAAAGAGACTACAGCAACACAAAGCAATTTGATAAAGACTTCAAGCACAGCTCTTGATCATGAAAAGCAGGAATCTCACACACTTTCTCAAAGAAAAGACGAAGTAACAAGAAAACTTTCGGCAACAACAAGGTTTGATCCAGGAACTTGCCTTAAGGATGTGCTCTCGTTTTTCCACTCAATCGGAGAGTTGCTATGGTTTGAACACAATCGAGCTATTTCTGAGTTCGTATTCCATCAACAGGAACACCTCATTTCTTTACTGAAGGCGATATTCTCACACAATATTGAAGAGAATATAATCAACCATAATTTTGCGTTTTTGAAACAGCAATTTACAAAGCAGTCATTGGAACAAGCAAAGCAAGATTTGTTGCAGAGAGGGATTATGTCCTCGTCTCTCCTGAAAGGTTTGTGGGAATATCTAAATCTTGCTCCAGAGATGTTCAGTGCTATGACTGAGTTACTAGCCCAATTTGACTTGTGCTATCCAATGATGGTGGATGAAGAAAATGAGGTTATTAGTTGGCGGTTTCCATTTTTTATCAAGGAAGACCCTTCTCTAATTGAAAATCTCTGTCAGGTCCGAGAAGCTTATCGTCTCACTTTAGAATTTGTGTTCCTCCTCAGATGCCCAACTTCTGTTTACGAGAAGACGTCAGTCCGTTTCTACAAGCATATTAATGACATAAACAGCATTCATCACTGCCGCTTGGGCATGATGGCTCATGTTCTTAGTTCTCGTATAGTTCTCTATCAATACAAACAGGAAAACGACGTCCTTAGCCTTAGTGTTGAAGGAACTCAGATTGGAGAGCTGTGGACTCTATTGCTACGACTTTTGAAGGAGGTTCAAGTTGTTCTGCAGCAGTGGCCTGGAGTAGGTTACGAAATGTGGTTTGTTTGTCCGCAGTGCATGAAAAAAGGTGACTTGGAGTCAGCTTATAGGTTTCCAGGAGGCTGTATCGACAAAGTTTATCCTGTGGCTGAGCAATACATGACCTGTCCGAAAGAGAATGCGCCAGTGCCAAAGCATTTACTGTCACCAGAGAAGGGTAAGCGGTAACAGTTTTCGATCCTTCTATTTTTTCTCGTTTGTTTTCTGTTTATAAACTAGTATTTCAGAATCAAACTTTGCGTTAGTATCATCATTAACAACAGAAATTGAACAAACAGAATAACAGTCTGCCTCGTTCCCAAGGTGTGTGAGAAAGACCCTGGTAACGAGGTTCAATAACAGTTAGAAAACTAGTTCTATAAACTAGAGTGCAGTTAGTTGGTAAGATCTCTGCCTTCCCATCACAAGGCCCCCAGTTCGATCCCTGGCTCTCCCGAGATTTGAATATTTGTGCGACCTCTTTTCCGCCTAAGCTAACTCAGCTTTCCATCCTCCGCCGGGGTTAAGTAAATGAGTACCAGCCTCTGATAGGAGCTAACCAGCCATGGACTTATGTCTCATCCAGCGAGAATAAAAGGCTCTCATCCGCTTAACTCCACAGAAACTGGAGATAACTCCATGGGCCACTTGGCTTGTAAAGGGTTTAGATTGACCTAGCTAGATTTAAACTAGAATCTATTTTGATACAAAAAAACAACGTATAAAATTGTGAAAAATTACACAAAATAAACTCAACAAACTTAAAGAATTGAGTCATTTTTTCCCCTCTATTCTGATTGGGGCGGGAAAGTAACGTGTTTGCTATAGCAATTAGGATTTCGGAGGAAATAACGAGTCATAGACCACTACGATACTCGTGCAACGCTTATGCGGACTTTAAAATCCAAATGGGTGCAGACATTTGATATAATATAACTGAAACAGAAAGCTGTTCATCAGTAGGATTCCCAATTGGGTCTATTTCCACAACTGGATTCTTTCTTTCTCTTTCATTTCCAGATCTCGACAATTAAGTTTTTATAACCAGTGATAATTGGAATTTGGGGGAGTGCGTTCGATGTAAATAACTCCACTCATATTTCTGTGCAATAGCTTTTAAAACAAATCAACAAACTTTCGCTTACCTCCAAAAAAACAACCACACCGACGACGTAGAAAAACGAAGCTGATCGATATTAGTCAACAAGACCCACGGTCGCATGAAGTCGAGGCATTTTAAGACGGTCGCCCGTACGAAAATTATCAAAGCAGGATAGCATCAAGCCCGAGCCCGCGAGCAACGGCACGATGATTGAGCGTGGGGATAGAAGCTTTTATGCCAAAAGTTTTGAAAACATTTTGTAGCAAAACTCGTGCACAACTGTCTGTTTCGTTTGATCCGGGGACCAAGCCAACTGAATGATAAAGTTATAAAATAAATATAATTAAGAAAAGCTGACAGACAACGAAGGCAAATTATATAGTTCGACCGGCCACTGTACCAGTCAAAACCTGATGAATACCGGTACGGGGCGGTTGAAATATTGCTGCCACAATTTACCTTCGATGTTTGTCAGCTTTTCATATTTTATGCCAAATTATTAATTTTGTGCAGAGCAATTGCTAGACTTAATGCTTTTTATGTTTCTAGTGAACACGAATTTCCCTACTCAAGAGCTGTTGTCTAACCTTGCAATGAGGCTACGTACCAAAGACTGGAGATGGCTAGGACGCGCCTTAGGTCTAACGGAGTCTGATCTTGAACAGGTAGAGCACAAGGAGAAAGACCTAGCGGAAATCTGCTATCAAATGCTTTTGAAGTGGCAGCAAGCGAAAGGATCCCAGGCAACGTGTCGAGAGTTGAAAACTGCTTTATCTAGTGAAAACGTTGGAAGGGATGACTTGGCAGAAATTGTTGGGAATTCCTTGCATCAACTAAAATGTCCGTCCTAAATTTCTTTTTGTTAGCGTATAATGCTAAGCAAGAAAGATCAGTAAGATTGGGATCAAAAGTGTTAATACCCAAAATATTTACATAAGATATAAAACATATTAAATAGAAGATAAAAGTGAAAGAGATAGATATCTAGATGCTGTAGAATAGTTCCTCAAATAAAGTTTTTTTTAGAAAGAGGACTTGGACAATGTGAACTCTGGCTTATTGTTGTTGTTCTTTTCTGCCATATTTCTTTATCTAGTATTTCATCATCATCGTCATCATCATCATTATCATCATCATCATCATCATCATCATTTTCATCATCATCATCATCATTATCATCATCATTATCATCATCATTATCATCATCATTATCATCATTATCATTATCATCATCATCATCATCATTTTCATCAACTTTATCATCATCATCATCATCATCATTATCATCATCATTATCATCATCATTATCATCATCATTATCATCATCATTATCATCATCATTATCATCATTATCATCATCGTCATCATCATCATCATTATCATCATTATTAACATCATTTTCATCAACGTTATCATCATCATCATTATCATCATCAATATCATCATCATTATCATCATTATCATCATCATCATTATCATCATTATCATCATCGTCATTATCATCATCATTATCATTATCATCATCATCATCATCATCATCATCGTCATCATTATCATCATTATCATTGTCATCAACGTTATTATCATCGTCATTATCATCATCATAACTGCATCAACATTATTAACATCATCATCTTCATTATCATCAACAACATTAAGATCACCATTATCATCATCGTTATCATCAACATCATTTATCGCTTACTAACAAGAGCTATCAAAATTTATATTATATTATTATTATTATCATCATTATCTTCACCAACATCTTCATCATTATTGTTATTATTAACATCGTCATCGACAAGCAAAGATGAAAGCAAAAATGATGACGACGATGAACAATAGAAGATGAAAACAAAGACATTAATATAGGTCTCCCTGATAAATGCTAATTTTTATGATTGAATCGTTATTATCATTATTGTAGCTATAAATGTTATTACTTTTATTTTATTATTTTTATAACTATTATATCATTTTTTATATGTATACTGCTATTGTTAATGGTTTTATTCAGAGCGGTATTACTTATAAATATCGCAAAGCTTTCGCAATATTTTGTAAATTAATCATGCCAATAAAGCAACTATTCATTCAGATAAATGTACAGAGATCTTCTCAAAATACTAACGATCAGCATCGTTTTTCAATGCCTTCTATTTTTGTTTTGATTTCTCATCATTTCAAAACGCTCTCAGAAATAACAACAAATTAAGAACAAATGGAGGCTGAAGCAGCCAAAAAATTGAGAACAATGAGCCTCCGCAAAATTTACTGGTTCTTATAAAAAAAAAGTGTGTAATTGAAGAGCATAAACTGCTGATAACTGTGTTATCATTGGAAAAATGAGATACAGTTTTTCTCTCTTCGGAGAGTAACTTTTTAACTAATGTGTCGTTGCATTTGCATTGTACGCATGCATTACTGACCAGTGTTAACATTAGTTCATGCTACACTAATTGTCGAAACTGATTCAAACACTATTTAATTCAACAAGAGAATGTTTCCGAATTCCGGTCTAAAACAACTCCACTGTCCTTTGGAAACATGTAATCCTTTTGCTTTTTTAATCAGTTTTAATCATTTAATGTTGTTGCTTCCCACTTGTATAACTGAAAAGCTAATGACATGTTTAATGGAAAGAAATAGCTGTCGTCAGTGGGTCTATGCTCAGTTCCACAACATGCGTTTTCCACCTAATATATCTGTGCAAAACAAATCTTTCGCCACAGCTACGGCGCCAGAGTCTAATCTATATATCGACTTTGATTTCGTGGATGAGTTAATATTTTTATCTTCAAGAGCGTACAACTAATTTCCTTCTTTAAACTATATAATCATATAATAATGAATTTAACATGTAAAAAAAAACTTTAGTTCTAGAATTTCAACAAACAATCTGAAAATTTTTGAAATGAAATTTTATCATTTCAAATGTGATCGATTTGATACTGTTAGATCTGATTACGTTGGTTTTACTACATGGCACTTGCATCAAGGCATTCAGGAACATAGGTATTCTGCCATAGGCAAGCATCTTATTTACACCACTATATTGAGCAGTCAGTTCTCTATTCTTAAGAAATTCCAAACTAAGTTTCATTGTCTTCTATGTGAAATGTTTTTCATTAAAGAACTCAAGCATTCACTTAATACTCAAAAGGACTCCACTCGAGCTAACCTTTTTCACTTGATTGCGTCTCTTGGGTAAACAGCATTTAACTTCCTGCTTTATTTGATTATATATTCGAATTTTCTTTTAATTTAGTGTGCTTGATAATGACTTAGATTGAGTCGAACGTCATATTTTTAAACTCTTTACTGTTTTTTTTTTAATGCTTTAACTGTTTTTATATCATGTTTAATGTTTTATTGCAATATTTTATAATGGAATTTTATTAATTGCATTTAAATTACAAATTTAATTGAAGAAAAGTAAGACTAAAATCTTTTTGTATATCGAAACAATAATTTTGCGGACAGTTTAAACTGAAGGTCAACTTTGCTTTAATTAATAGACTAATGAGAATTGCGACTGTGTGATCTTGTTTTTACCACAAAGCTTTGAGCTTTGACAACATTGACAAATAATATACAACAAGTCTAATTCTGAGTTCTGTAAAAAAAAATTATTCAAACTTGCTGACGTAATTGATAACATAATTTTATAACGAGGCTTACCCGCCTCTGAGAGGAAATTATTCAGTGCATTTCAAATTCAAATATTTGCTTTGTTTTTCGGCTTGTGGATTTTTGCTTCAAATATAATCCGTTTAGACACATCTTATAATACTTTAAAAAATAACCAAAATCAGCAAAATGGTACGCGCGTTGTGATTGGTTAAATAACTGTGGTTTATTGTGTCGGTAAACCACAGCTGAAAATTGGAAAGCGAAAAAACAATGGCGTCCCTTTTTTGTTTAAAAAATTGAACGCCAAACATGATGAACCTCGGTTATTGCTGCGTAGAATTAGCGGAGCAGCATACTAATCTAGCCAAAAAGCATCGTGATTGTACGTGACTGAGTCAAACAGCACTGAAGATCGTTCAAGATTTTTTGTCGGTTTAGATTTCCAATTTCCGCGTGGGACTGGTAGCGAATGGTAGCGAATGGCTAGAACCGCTGATTGACAGTTCGAAGGAAGGGCATTTTGCTTCATCAGCGGTTTGCTTGTCGCTTTGTCAGCGCGTATTGGGGCGTTTTGGAGGTGCAGAAGGAGATTTAAGGTAGATTTTTATCTTATCATGTTAAATTTTACTTTCTTCAAACCAGAAAATTTTCATCAGGGTTACAATTGTTTTAGTGATGTATCTGGAGAAAGACAATGTGTTTTCAGGAGTTTTTCAGCACTTATGTGTGCACAGCATGCGTTATATCGCAGCTATATAAAAACCCATAGCAATTGCCACCCTGCTTCAAACGCATGTAGCACTCCACATTTGATAAAAAACTTTTAATTCAATTCATTAGCGAAAGAGAGAGGCTCCGAAAAAGTACCTGAGAAGTCTCAGTCTGAGTTCAGCAACGAGATAACAAAAGAAAAAAGAAACGATTTGCAGAAATTTAAACTGAATAACTAATGAATTATACATCATAATTTTATAAGCAAAACAAACCAAAAAGGCTACACAAAGAGCCGTTGGTGTTTTTACAGGTTTGTTGAGACAAAAATGTCTACTTTCATTCAAAATTACAAAGAGATTTATTAGACTTCACAAAAAAGCAGCACTTGCGTGCCGCGGTAACGGAATCTAGCTTTTAAAGTTATTACAATCTACCATCCGTTCAGCGACTTCGCAAATGCAGCAATGACCTTTGCGTGGCACTTGGTGATGGCAAGTCCCAATCAACTTTGATTGAACCACTGAGGGAAAAAGTTAGGCCTCCTCTACAACAGCTGCAAGTTCCAGCCATCAATACCGCCATTTTTCAACGGAAAACAGCTGCGTTCAGCCACACGTTTTCTTCATGTCCTATTGAAAATGAAATCATTGAACTTTTTAAGCTCACCAGCAAGGAAACGGAAATTTTGTCTTTTTCTGATTTTTGTGAGTAGAAATCCCTACCTTTCAGATAATTGTTGAGAAAAGTTTGTACACAACTGAGTTTGAACAGTCAGATGAGATTCGGTTTGTAGCATCGTTTTGATTGGCCGTTTCGCTTCATTTGACGAATCTGTATGGTCATACGTTTTCGTTGTGCCCATAACAAAAGGGAAAGGGTTTTGGTCAACATTCAGAATCTGCCTCGGCTGACATATGCCCCATGCATTTCTCATTGTCTTCTATTTGAAATGTTTTTCATTAGGGATCTCAAGCCTTTACTCACTACTCAAAAGGATTCCACTAGTTCTCGAGCTACGGTTTTTCACTTGATTGCGTTTTTTGGGTATAAACAGCATTTAACTTCCTGGTTTATTTGATTATATATTCGAGTTCTCTTTTGTTTGGTGTGCTTAATAATAACTTAAATTAATTCGAAACGTCGTATTTTTAAACTCTTTACTTTTTTTTTTACTGTTTTTATTATCAAGTTTAATATTTTATCGCAATGTTTTATAATGAAATTTCAATAAATAGCATTTAAATTACAATTTAAATTGAAGAAAAGTAAAGACTAAAATCTTTTTGTATATCGAAACAATAGTTTCGTGGACAGTTTGAACTGAAAGGCAACTTTGCGTGAATTGTGATTGTGTGTTTATTTTTACCACAAAGCTTTGAGTTTCGACATTGAAAAATAATATACAACAAATTCAGTTCTGAGTTCTGTAAAAAATGTATTCAAACTTGCTAACGTAATTAATAACATAATTTTATTACGAGGCTTACGTTACCCGATTCTGAAACGAAATTATTCAGTGTATTTCAAATTCAAATATTTGCTTTATTTATCGGCTTGAGGATTTTTACTTCAAATATAACCACAGGAATTTTTGTTTCCCAATAACATTAAAAATTTCTGCCTTTAAATTTAATAAAATCAATTGAAACCTACACATTGTGTTATTAAAGCATTCCTGTGACTTCTGGTTAAGTTTTAGCCAACTTGGTTGAGTTTTGACTGCTTTTCCCTAGAACTACATAATAAGAGTGAATGAAGGTGGCATTACCCGAGGAAAGCCATTTGAAATGCTTCACTCGATGCCAAATATCTCCTAGGAAAACCCTTGTAGTCCAAAAGTTTGTTTGCACAGGATTAGGCGAATAAATAGGCCACGCAATCGAGGGAAGCGCTTTCCAGAATGAGAGAGGCGACTTGGTCTTTGAAAACTCGGCCTCTTTCGAGGTGAAAGAAGCCTTGGTCAGTGAAAATGGTCATATCGAAACTGTTAAAAATCCGAGAGAGCCTAGGATCCAGAGGTGAAAGTGGTAACTTTGCTAGATCCTAGGCTCTCTCGGCTTTTAACGGTTTCGTAGTGACCATTTTCCCCAAGGCTGTGGTTTATTGTGCCGGTTAACCACAGCTGGAATTGGGAAAGTGAAGAAAAAAACAATAGGTTCCCTTTGTTATTTCAAAAAATAGGTACGCAGTGCGTACATGTTGCATGCCATCTGAAAACATAGGGACAAATAGGATAAAAGTTATTTTGTGCTATGTCGTACTATTAGCAAAGACCATGCTTCAATTTAGGGTTGGAGCAATACAGTTTTTGACCGAAGAGATATAGCAATTTGGATAGAAAATTTTACTTTTTGATAATGACACTTAAAAAAGTGAATAATAGTAGATAAGATTTTTATTTTGGACATCAACTCGGATTTAAATTAACAAAGATAGAACCTGGTCTCTAGCAGTAAAAACCATTAGAAGATGTAATTTTATTGCTGAATTTCAAAACAAAAATCTGTGGTCTGTGTAATAACATATACTACTAACAATTTGCTATACTCAAAAGTATACTTATTCCGCTTAAAATGTATGGATCTTTAAAACTGAAATATTTCAAAATCTCTGAGAATATAAACAACATATACAACGACAGCATGTCATTTTGCTTTACACTGAACATCTTATTTGAAATCACGGAACAAATTAACGTTTTCATTTTCAATCACCAAGTCGAATAGGGGACTCTTAATTGTTTTGGCTTTAAGAATAATTGTGCAGCAACCACATATTTTATCGCGTACTGCAACCAAAAAAAGGCAAAATCACGAGGCAAGCTCTATGTCTCAACTGAGCTAAATGTGTGTAAAATTTTTATTCCAAATGCTTAAAATTAAACACTCGTTAACATAG